>CAUYON010056503.1:0-104994 GCA_963573935.1 Arctocebus calabarensis
ATTCCTGGGCTCAAGCGAGTCTCCTGCCTCTGCCTCCCAAGTAGCTGGGACTACAGGCACCCACCACAACGCCCAGCCATTTTTTGGTTGCAGCTGTCATTGTTGTTTGGCGGGCCTGGGGGCTGGATTCGAACCCGCCAGCTCAGGTGTACGTGGCTGGCGCCTTAGCTCGTTGAGCCACAGGCACCGAGCCATGAATTCCTCCTTTTTTTTTTAGACTCAGGGTTCACTATGTTGCACTCTGTAGAGCACTGTGGCATCACAGTTCACAGCAACCTTCAACCCTTGGACTTAAGTGAGTCTCTTGCCTCAGTCTCCTGAGAAACTGGGACCACAGGCGCCCGCCACAACGCCCGGCTATTTTTTGTTGCAGTTTGGCAGAGGCTGGGTTTGAACCCGCCACCCTCTGTATATGAGGCTGGCACCCTACTCACTGAGCCACAGGCACCGCCCTGGATTCCTTTACTTTATCCTGAGTAGCTGGGTCACTCAGCCTGCAGCCTCAGTGAACAGCTGCCACTGCAGGAGACGGTCGGGCAAAGCACAGAATGCAGGGCTGTGCCAGCAGAGACGTGAACTGCGGGCCTGCCTGGAACAGTCTGTTCTAAGTGTGGGAAATCAGGTGCACGGCTGGCCCTAAAGAGAGCAGTCTGCACCTGACCTCACCGTCTCCTTACACACAGAGGGCTGAGAAACCTACCAACCCTGCACCACAAAGCCAGCAGAGAGAGGTTCTGGGAACTCAAAGCTCCCCGGTGCACATGACCTCACTGCCTGCCCTCAGCGCCTCCACAGTGAGGCCCCACACCGGTTTATTACTTATTTATATGCCTACTCTGAGCAAGGCAATCTTCTAAGTGCTTTACTAAGTTGGCCAATCTCCATGGTAACTTTGGGAAGGTGACATTATTGTTATTCCTATCTTAAGAATTAGGGAAACTGAGGAAAAGAATGTTGAAGAAACTTGCTGAAAATAACACAATAGATGCCAGAGTTTGAAATCCACCCCTTGTGGTTGATTCTGCATTCTTAACTGCTAATACCCTGGCTCAGAAGTGGCTAAAATAATTTTGACACCCACAGGGCATCCTTGGCAGGCCACATCTGTCTACCTAAGCTAGTGGTCAGAAGAACTTTCAACCTTAACCACCTGCTATGAGTCAGATGTTTCCTGAATCATCTCAGCAACACTGCAAGACAGGAGTTTTACAGGTGAAAAAGGAAAGAATGGGGTACCACAGCTGAGTAGTTGCACACCATCCACAGCCAGCAAGGAGGTGGGCACCACTTAAATCTAAACTTCTTCTTTTTTTTTTTTTTTTGTAAAGACAGAGTCTCACTTTATCGCCCTGGGTAGAGTGCAGTGGCGTCACACAGCTCACAGCAACCTCCAACTCCTGGGCTTAGGCGATTCTCTTGCCTCAGCCTCCCGAGTAGATGGGACTACAGGCGCCCGCCACGACGCCCAGCTATTTTTCTGTTTTGCAGTTTGGCGGAGGCTGGGTTTGAACCCGCCACCTTCGGTATATAGGGCCAGCGCCCTACTCGCTGAGCCACAGGTGCCGCCCAAGTCTGAACTTCTTAAACCCCCAAACTCCTGCACTTTCCTCTACACCCCAAGATGCTTGAATTACCTCCTAGATGGCATTGTTTTCCTACACTAGACAACAGCCTTCTCTAGAACTGTAAGCAAGCTTTTGCAGCGTGGCCAGTAATCCCTCTGGGTGCAGGGATGCACCAGCTAGAACAGCCTTGCAAATTAGAATCTTGAAAGAGCCACAGTGCCTACTACAGGGCCTGCCATGTAGGACATCTTTCCTAACTGATTTGTGAAGGCGAATAAAGAAACCACCCAGGCAAGAGAGGCTTTTAGAGCTAGATACGTGGTGCAGTACTCTGGTCTGGAAAGTCCAGATATCACAACGAGCACTGGGAAGGGACAAAATTCTTACCTCCTCCAAAACGGCCCGGGCGGTTTCGAGGTCGGGGAAGACCACGGAGCTGGGCAGGTCGGGCACCACCGGGTGCAGCGGAGGCTCCGGGGCCGGCACAACGCGTGCGCAGCCCATCGGCAGCCGCACGCCGTCTTGCACCGCCCAGAGGCGATGCCACAGCTGGCCGTGCGGGTCGGCCTCGAACTCGCCCAGGAGCGGGCGCGGGGCCTCCTGGCAGGCGTCCAGCAGCTGAATCAGGGCGCGCTGGGTGTCGGGGCCATCGAGGGGGTCCTGCAGCAGAAGGCCGTGCTGCGCGCCGCCGGCCTGCACGTCGGGGCAGTAGCACAGCAGACTGCGCAGCCGGCACCGCTGGAAGAGGCCGCGGCGCAGCTCGTGCAGCAGGCGCTGGTGCAGCCGCGCCGCGCGGACCCGGGCCCGGCAGCCGGCGTCCGCGGCCAGCCCGGCGCACAGGCAGTAGCTGCGTCCCGAGGGCCCCAGCAGCGCCTCCCGGCGGGGGTCGGGGCGCGCGTCCGGGACGCCAGCGTCTCCGGGGGCGTCGGCGCCCAGAGCGAAGTGGGCCAGAGTGCGGTCGGGGAGCTCCAGCGCGAAGCGGTGCGGCGCGGCCATGGCCCGAGCGCAGACCCCGCGCCGCGCGCGCAGCGGCCGCGAGAGTCGCCCGAGCACGAGTGGCGCGCGCGGGCCGGCGAAGGCCATGGGCGCCGCGGCGACCCCGCCCTCGGCCGCAGCGCGGAAACGAAACTTGGCGCGGGCGGGCGGCGGGAGGAGCCGCGGGGAAACGAAAGCCGAGCGCGGCGGGGAAACGAAAGCAGGACAGGGGTCCTGGGCTTGGGGCGCCCTCCCTGGGCTCTCCTCGCCGAGATCTGCGCGGTAAACAGCCGGCGCGTGGGGAAGTGACGCTCCGCCGGCCGGGTGCGCGGCGCCGCCCGCCTGCGCTGTCCCCTGCGGCCGCGGCTGCCTGGGATCCTCCAGGGCCCTGACTGTGGCATCTGCCGCACCGGGACTCGCATCCTCAGGGGCACGGGGAGGACCGGAGCCCTCCACTGAATTGTAGCTGTGCTCTTTGGGTGTCAGGGCTGGTGAACCCCTGACCCTGGTTTGAATTCCTCTTTTGTCGCCTATGCCCAGTTGGGGGCGGCCGGGCGTACACACGCACACTAGGGACAGAGGGACAGAGAGGTCTCTTCTGGGCGTAACCATCTCGCTGGCATCCGAGCCTGCCTGGAAATCTCAGGAGACCCCCTCATGGCTGCTTCTCTGACTACAATTCCCCACCAAGATAACCCAGCACTACCCCTCCAGTCTGACGAAGCTGCTCTTTGCTGCCTGAGCAGCGAGCTCGCTAAACTCTCCTCTGCCCTTCACTCACCTGGTCCTTCACTGACTTCACCGACCTTTGAACAAGTTTTCTCCTCTTTTTGAGATTACCTTCCTCCCTTTACTAGGAAGAGTTGCCTCCATTGGCATCTTGAAAGAGCCTTTCATGGTATCCAAATAGGATCAGAGGACATCAAACTGTCACTCTTCCCAGATGATATGATTATATATCTGGAAAACCCCAGGGACCCAACTACAAAACTCTTAGAAGTGATCACGGAATACAGCAGCGTCTCAGGATATAAAATCAATACTCACAAATCTGTAGCCTTTATATATACGAACAATATTCAGGGTGAAAAAACAATCAAGGACTCTATTCCCTTTACAATAGTGCCAAAGAAGATGAAATATCTGGGAGTGTATCTAACAAAGGACGTGAATGATCTCTATAAAGAGAACTATGAAACTCTGAAAAAAAAAGAAATAGCTGAAGATGTTAACTAATGGAAAAATATACCATGCTCATGTCTGGGAAGAATCAACATTGTTAAAATGTCTATACTTCCCAAAGCAATCTACAAATTTAATGCAATCCCTATTAAAGTACCTCTGTCATACTTTAAAGATCTGGAAAAGTTAGTACTTCATTTTATATGGAAACAGAAAAAAGCCCCGAACAGCCAAAACATTAATCAGAAATAAAAACAAATCAGGCAGTATCATGCTCCCAGACTTCAGACTATACTATAAATCTATAGTGATCAAAACAGCATGGTACTGGCACAAAAATAAAGAGGTAGATGTATGGAACAGAATTGAAAACCAAGAGATGAATCCAGACACTAATTGTCATTTGATCTTTATTAAGCCTATCAAAAATGTAAATGGGGAAAGATTCCCTATTTAACAAATGGTGCTGGGAGAATTGGCTGGCGACTTGTAGAAGATTGAAACTGGACCCACACCTTTCTCCTCCAACAAAAATTGACTCTCCCTGGTTAAAGGACTTAAGACATGAAATCATAAAAATTCTAGGGGAGAGGGCAGGGGGAACACTTGAAAAACTAGGCCTGCGAGAATACTTTATGAGGAGGACCCTCACAGGCAATTGAAGCAACATCAAAAATAAATTACTAGGATCTGATCAAACTAAAAAGCTTCTGCGCTGCCGAGAACACAGTAAATAAAGCAAGCAGACAGCCCTCAGAATGGGAGAGGATTTTTGCAGGTTATGTTTCCAACAAAGGTCTAATAACCAGAATCCACAGAGAGCTCAAACTTATTAATAAGGAAAGAACAAGTGATCCAATTTCATTGTGGGCAAGACACATGAACAGAAGCTTCTCTGAAGAAGACAGGTGCATGGTCTTTCAGACACATGAAAAAATGCTCATCACCTTTAATCATCATAGAAATGCAAACCAAAACCACTTTGAGATATCACCTAACTCCAGTAACATCACAAAATCCCAAAGCTACAGATGATGATGCGGATGTGGAGAAAAGGGAACACTTCTTCACTGTGGGTGGGAATACAAGCTAGTATGTTCCTTTTGGAAAGAAGTTTGGAGAACACGCAGGGATCTAAATGTAGACCTGCCGTTTGATCCTGCAATTCCTCTACTAGGTGTATATCCAAAAGACCAAAAATCAATTGGCAACAAAGATATATGCACCAGATTGTTCACTGAAGCTCAATTCATAATGGCCAAGTCTTGGAAGTAGCCCAAGTGCCCATCAACCTATGAATGGATCAATAAATTATGGTATATGTGTACCATGGAGTACTATGCAGCATTTAAAAAGATGGAGAATTTACTTCTTTTGTGTTTACATGGATGGAACTGGAAAATATTCTTAGTAAAGTATCTCAGGAATGGAAAAAAATATCCAATGTACTCAGTACTACTACAAAAACAATTTATAATCACTCGTACTTGCATATGAGAGATGAATCACAGCCCAGGATGAAGGAGGGAAGAGGAGGGGATGGAAGGGAAGGGGGAGGGTTAAGGGTGGAGCCTCACCTATGAAGTATATTTCAAGGGTACAAGTCAAATCTATCAAGTATTGAACACAAATGTCTTAACACTGTGATTAATAAATGAGCTGAAAGCTACGTTGATTAGCATGGTGTAAGCACTTCAATTTGTTCAAATAATCAACACATTGAATCCCACAAAGGCATAAATGTATTCATGATCTATGTATATATGACTTAATAAAAAAATTTTTTTTAAAAAGGAAGAGCCTTTCATGCAGCAAGTTAAGTTCCCTGTAGGGAGGTGAAAGGAAGCTTGTGTGGTGCTGCCACTTTCCTGTGTTTTGGTCAAGTGCATGGATAGTTCAGTCTGATATTACTGATTAACTCGTGTCTTTTTAAAAGCGATTAGCAAGCAAACTAAAAACAAACACAAAAATAGATAACAACATTCCATAGGAAAATCTCTCAACAATCTCAAATTGAGGAAACAGTGGAAAACATTTCATGAACTGCAAGGAATTAAAATTTTTGTGTCTTAATCAATTTGGACTTTGGTTTTGAATTATGTTTAAATCTGAAGGAATAATTTTAACAACATGAAATGTATATGCCATTGAAGCATAAGTTAATAGGCTAAAAATAGGAGTTTAATCTATTTTTAGCTCTTTGAGAATGGAATTGTTTCTCTTTGTTATGAGCAATTTGACTTTTGAACTTTCAGTGTGAACGTTTTCACAGGCATGTGATATATGGAATTCAGAGTCTTCCTCTAAATCCTTTAATTTCTTCAAGGGAGTATTGGGTCCTCCCGTGAGGCTTTCTGGCCTTGCCCCACACCATCCCCTGTGGGAATGTGCCTGTCTTTAGGGCTGCCTTAACAAAACACCACACATTGGAATGATTAACCAGCAGAAAATTAATTTCCTCCTCCTGGGTGGGGGACACAGCTAATGCAAACATCACCTAATTGCTTGTACCCTCACATTAATCTGAAATTTTACAAAAAAGAAAATTAACTTCCTCACAGTCAGGAGGCCAGAAGTTTTGGGGATCAAGGCTTCAGGAGGCTCCGTTTCCTCTGAGGCCTCCCTGTCCAGCTTGTAGGTAGCCACCGTTTCAGTGTGTCCTCAATGGCCCAGCCCTGTCCCTGCCCCAGGGTGTCTCCTTGAAGGCCAAATGTCTCTTCTGAGAAGGACACAAGGCAGAGTAGGTTAGGGTTCTCCTAATGCTCTGTCTCATTTTAACTTAATCATCTCATCAAAAGCCCTCTTTCCAAATACAGTTAGATGGTGAGGAACTGGGGCTCAGGGCTTTCCTGTATGAATTTGGGAGGTGCACTATGTCTTAGAGTCCCCCCACCCAAACCTGGGCTGCTGTGGGTTCCCAGCCTCTCCTCTGTTTCTGTCAAGGTCCTCCGTCTCACAGGACTTGGCACACAGAGCATCCTGAGGGGTAGCGGGAAGTCCAGCGTCTTCCTAACTGTCCCCTGAGCCTCCAACCGAAAGCTACCAGGTACACAGTTTGCCATCTATCATCGTATCTTTTCTTAAGTTTTCCTGCCCGTTTTCACCTGCCTCTGCCCTCCAAGGAGATGTGAAATTAATGATACTGTAGCATTTGGACTTGGTCAATATTCAATAAGTGTTAAAGAATTGGAGATGTAATATTGTCATAAAAGCAAAATCTCCATCACCTTTTGAGCCCCTTCAAATTCCTGCCATAGAGACTCTGATGGGCTCAGCTGGAATAACCTCAGTGCCCCTGTGGGTAGACAGGAGAGAAGCTGCCAGGGAGGATGTTAAGAGGTGTCTCTGAATGAGTGAGGAGCAGAGCTGGTATCATAGGAAAAGCCAGAGTCTCCAGCATTTACAGATCAAACAAAGAAAAATTCAACTGTCTAGCCATTCTGCTCATAGGAAATAAAGCCTATGGAATGGAGGCTTAGCAAATGCAAATACAGTAACTAATAAATAACAAAATTTAAAATAACGTTTATTTTATAAAAGTGCTTAGCTTTTAAAACCTGTTTAAATAAATATCCTTCTAGGTAGTTTATTCAAGTGGGAAAAAAAGTAAGAAAATGCAAATCAGGATAGGAGTACTTAGGAGGACAGAGCCACATATAGAAAAGGATTCCTGAAAGAGTAACGTGTACAGTTCCACAAGAATAAAGCTGAGTATGCGGAAATAAATAGTGAGCATGGACAGAAAGGATTACAAAAATAGGGCCAAGAAAGAGTCACGATTTTAAAATGGAAATCCCAGGGGGACAATGGATAAAGGACTAAAAAGCACATAGTAAGTTTTGCATTGTGCTACCTTCTTTAGGGAGGAACAGGTGAGCCCTCTACGCTGCTTGCTACATAACCCTTCTGTTTCTCTGTTATAAAAGTTCTTTCTGGCATGTTTGTGGGTTTCCAATTTGAAAGGTATTATAGTATATTGTGGAGTTGATGGTCTCACTAAAAAACAGCATTTCTACCGCTACCTGTGAGGAAGGAATGAACCGGAGAGGCCCAGGCACTCACTTCCTGCCTGTCTCCACGGGAGCCTGGAGCCACGATTGGCCCTTGGCCAACCCTGGAACTCTGGCTGTCCAAAGGTTCTTTACATACGACTGGTGAGCCTGCTATGAGCACCTGCAGCAGCCACCCCCACCATACCCACTTGTAAGGGTGATTCCACACAACCTCAGGATCAATGATGTCAAACTCATTCATCACTGGGGTCCTGATTTGGTCCCCAGGGGTGGACACACAGCAGAATGTGCTTTCTCTGTAATCCAGAGCCTGAGATTCAAGAAGGCTTTCTTGGCCGCCAATTTCAAACATGTCCCTGTAGTTCGTTGGTGGAGAGAAAGGACATCCCCTGAAGTCCAGGCAGTGAAGGCCTCAGACGTTTGTCTGCCCTCTCCAGTAGCTGCGTGACATACTCACTTTCCTGTGCTCTTGCTCTGTCTCCGTGCCCTGAAATAAACCCCAGCAGCGAGTGTAACCTGCTCCTGAGTTTGATGAGGCCTTTTAATGAATCGGTAACCATGAGGGTGTGACACAATACACTCGTGCACCCACACACAGGAAAAATGAAAAATAAATACTGATACTATGTTTCATTTATTTATGACACACACACATACACAATTACAACTTTAGGCCTGCAAGTTAGTAAAAAGAGAAGCCAGATAGTTAAAGAAGATTTTTGCAGTGCATTTAACCAACAAAGTGCACATACATATATGCACTTGAAGATTTCAAGAACTTGGATCATTCCATGGTTGCATAATTGGTAATCACTAATCAAACACTTGCATATTTGCAGGAGAATTAAAGTTCCATTCTGTTCCATTCAGAACACAACACTCTTAAACTACATTTAACCAAAGGGTGACTATACAATGAGTCCCTTAAAATCAATAATAACATACAGAGAACCCAACACAAAAATGGTCAAAGGATTTGAACCTGCACATCATAAAACAGAATACCCAAATGGCTAACAAACACATAAAAAGGACATCATTAGCATCAGGGGCCTGGAAATTAAGACCAATTTATTTCAATGATATGAATAGTAGGCAAGCAAATTAGTAAATATTTCAAAATAGGTCAAAGCTATAGGTTTCAGTTGTCTATGGAGGCCCTTAATCCACACTTAGAGCTGTCAAATCTGAACCTGGGGCATGAAGGCACCTGTCTTCTATAATTCTATAAGTTGCAGAGCAAACCCACTACTTCTGTCCTCTTCTTGTAGACGGGGTGAGGAAAGAGACGTTATGAGGGAATGAGCCTCCATTCAGAGCCCCCAAGGGACTGATGAGCTTTGTGAGCTTCTTGATGGCAGAGACTTAGACTTATTTATTCATATTTTCTTCATATGGGGCAGTATTGCAAACACTTAAACCCCAATCTTTACACCTTGTGTGACATAAGAGTCCTCAGGTGTGAAATAAGTTAATATTTTTATCTGATTCATAGGAGACTCTCAATAAATACTTAATGGAAATGAATAAGAAAAGAAAAGGAAGAAGAAAGGAAGGCATGTCTAACTAAATGAGTGAATGAATGAATTAATAAAATAAACTAGCCCGGATACAGTAGACTTAGGAATAATGATCAGATAACATGATACTGATCGATTATTGAGCAGTATTGCAAACAAACCCCAGTTCCAATCTTTACACCTTGTGTGACGTGAGTGTCCAAAGCTGTGAAATAAGTTAATACATGCATAAAGTATGTATAATACTTTACTAAAGTACGTATTATACAAAGTATAAGAATATAGTGCCTATATTATAATCCAGTGCTATAGATATGCTAGATGTTTATAACATATTACACCAAGAACTACTTTCATTGCCTAGTAGACATTATGTACAGTCTTTAAGTTCCTTGTGTGAGTGAGACATTGCTATCCATGTTTCCCAGATGTATTCGCAAGATTGAACAGGTAAAGACTTACTGAAAATTATACAATATTGACTGAACTGGGATTCAGCCCTTCAAATGTTTGCTCCAACCAGCCTGTGCTGTTCCCTCTACGCTATCCGGACTGTTTGACTTGATATGCAAACTAACTTGGTTTCATTTCTTCATCCTCAGGTGATTAACAAAAGGTATTTTTCAATTAAGCCAGACCTTGGTATGAGAGTTTTGAATATTTCTGGCTAAGTAGACTTGGAGGACTGGGTCACATTTATTCCTTGTTGCATAACTGGTGATCAAATCTATGCTAGTTATTTTGCAGAATTTGCTTTCAGTTTCCTTTTAAGTAAAAGGAATGTGATTTCTGTTTCCATTCAGAACACAACACTACTAGTATAACAATGGCTAACCCTAACTGGACCCTTCTAGGTTTACCAGGCATTTTTCTGAGTGCGTCACATAAACCATACTTTTACTGTGCACAAAATTCACAGGAGACAGGTTTTGCCCATGAGCGAATGGAGGTCCAGAGAAATAAAGGAACTTAGTCGAAGCCACATAGCTAGGGGTTTGTGGCTTCAGAAGATTAAACGGTAAGACTATTCCAGCGTTCTACAGGTGTCTTGAAAACACAAATCCATAGGCCTGAGTACAGTTCTGATTAAAGAGAACTAAGAGGAAATAGATTTCAGGACAAAAGTCAGCAGAGACATTAAGGAACCCTGCAAAAACGAGGTGAGACGTCACAGAAACTCTCACCAGCTAGGAAGCAACTTAGAAAAACAGCCACTTTCCCTAAGTGAAAACATCTACCAAACAACACAGAAATGCAGGGAAATCTAAATGCCACATTTTACACTGACACAATTTATAAATGAAGCTGAATAACCACAGGGGGGTTAGACACGAGTTCTACTTTGAGGCTTCACCTTTTGACTGCCATCTGGAAGGAGTCCTGGGGGTAATGATTCTGCAGTCACCTTTCGTGGGCCGGTGAGTCTGGTCCTTATTTGGCTTTAAAAACAAACTTCCCCCATGTGAAGGATGACTGGTGTTTGGGGGTATTTCAGGAGTGAGGAATACAGTAGTGGAGAGGGTGTCGTCCCTACGTGGATCAGCCTCAGTGGACACTGATGGCCTTGCTGTCAGCACCTCAGCTTGACAGACTGAACGTATGAGAGGACCGGCCCACCTTGGGGCAGAGACTGCTGGACGCTGCCACCCTGCTCCTGAGCCCTCGGCTTTCATGGCCTGGTTCCAACTTTCATTTTTCAAGAAAGAAAAATCGAAACTCCAATGAGCTCAGTGTTAGTCAGAGAAGGTGTGTCCGTCCTGTGTGACAGGATGCTTCTCCTGCCCATTTCCACTGGCATATAAAGCAGCGCTCCCGGGGCAGGGCAGCCCCAGGCAGCATGTGGATGCTCGAGCCCTCCGCGTTTGCTGGGAAGCTACTGAGCGCGCTCAGGCTGCGGCTGGGCTCCCTGTGGAGGAGCCTGGTCCCTCTGCTCTGTTGGCTCAGAGCAGCCCTCGGGTTGCCAGGCACCGAGAGGAGACAGCAGAAGCAGGGCCGGAGAGAGCCACGTGAGGCCACAGAGGAGGAGGAAGGGGACAGCCCTGCGCCCACCACCCCCACCAGCGTCAACTACCACTTCACTCGCCAGTGCAATTACAAGTGTGGGTTCTGCTTCCACACAGCCAAAACGTCCTTCATGCTCCCCCTCGAGGATGCCAAGAGAGGACTCCTCTTGCTTAAGGAGGCTGGTGAGTCCCCCGTCCTGGGGAATCAGGGGTCTCAACCACAGAACAGCAGGGTAAGGCAACAGGGGGCTGGGGGCCACACCGGCTGATGGCGTCTCCACAGCTCCCCACCACCTTTTCCGTTAGTGGAGGGAGTCCCGATCCTGGGGGGTGCACTTGGGCTCGGGGCTCAGGACTTCTAAATCACTGAGCTGCATGGAGCAGGAGTTGGTGGAGCAAAGTTCCAAGTGAGCAGAGGTCCGTGCAAAGCAGAGGAAGAGGTGGCTTGGGAAGATGATGGCACTTTCTCCACATGTCCAGAGTAGTTGTGAATTTGCTTTTCCTACGCACAGTAACTGAAGAAAGTTGAAAACAAATCCAAAAAGTTGACATAAGACCAGCCAAAGCTGAGCATTTTATTTAGGATTATGTGTGTCCCTTTAAAAACAAAACAAAACAAAAAAAACCTCCCAAATGGAAGGGGTTCATTTGCTTGCAGATGTCAAGTGGAAAGATACAGGCAAGTGGCTTATAGCAAGAGAGTTTAATTACTCAGCACAGGTGAGGAGCACCCCAGCACCGTGGCCCTGAACAGGGTGTTAGGCTGGTTCCCCAGGCAGGGCGTAATGGGGCTCCATCTGACCAGGTTCTGCCACGCACTGTCCACTTCTCAATTCGGTCCCTAGTCCTCGTCCAAGCACTCAGTTTCTGCTGAGGTTGCACCTTTGGTTCACCTGGGCAAGCTCAGGTTATGTGATCTTCAGCCTGGAGGTCCACGCCCACTGAAAAACAACTCACAACTTTGTTACATAGAAGCCGAGGCAGATTGATGTGGTTTGGTCACACTTACAATGTAACTTTTATAAGTGATTTTTAAGAAATATATCAATGACTTATTCTCAAGCTTTGCTTGCTGAATATCATCAGGTCCATAGATTGTACCCAGGCATCTCTGAGAACTCAGCATGTAACACGAGTTACAACACCTTCTATTCCACGTCTGTTCTTCCTTCCATCCTGTCTCCTCTGCCCTCCCAACTGAAAGCACAGGATCTTAATAAAATACAGCTTTGAGGACTTAACTCCCTACCTAACTCTCTTACAAGCCTTGTGAAGCTAAGCTAGTGAGTGTTGTGGCCAGGGTGAGCACAGCACTGGCCTCAGCACGCTCTAAACCCATGCCACAGGTGCGTTTTGGTGGTGATTAGAAATTTAAACACTGCTTACCATCACAGGAGCATCCTCCTAGCATGATGGATTATAAACAGGGAGGTGATCTAATTTTCACACTGTCCAATCTAGACACATCTGGGAGTGAAAGTGGTGCTAAAAGTAACCAGCAGGTGTTCTCTGGTCTTCTGTAACCAGAATGGTCCTGGGCAGCCCAGCATGGAGGGCAATTCTACTCACAATCTCCCCAGCCCTTGGAGCTGGGCATGTGTCCTAGCTCCATTTTTCTCTAGCCTTGTGATCTTGAATATGTCATTTGAACTTTTGTGGCCTCAGTTCTTTCAACTAAAAACCAAATAATAATTCCTGCCTACATAGATTATTTTAAGGATTAAGTGAGTGCTTAAACCGCGTCACCTTGGTCATCTATGAGGCCAGATGTGGATCAAGAGCAAATTAGAAAGAGCTTTATAGTTTTATGACAATTCCTAGGGGAAAGCACAGGATACTGCCCATGACCACATGGGCAGCACCGGGGTTGTTGTCACGGCAAAGGGAGAGTCCTAAGGCAACGGCCTTTATTACAATTTCTGCAGGAAGAAACAGTAGGCTGAGCAAGGAGGCTTAGCATGTTCTAGTTTAGATCGTTTCAACAGGCTCTGGGGCATAGGAGCTGGTTCTGGCCACCTGATCCCAGGTCTTGGGATAACCAGGGTAGAGGATAGTAGCCGGGAGCCTGACAGTCCTACAGGGGAGAGTAGGGGGTCAACTTACCTGGCTGCTCAAAAAGAGGAACTAACCTCTCTGTGGCCAGGGCCTCACAAGACAGCATTGAAAAAGCTATGACAGTTTTATTGAGTGAGTTAAACCACCAAGTACAGTGTTTGGTACTTAGTAGGTACCCAGTTTGCTGAGTAGATAGACCCATGCAGTGTCCCCAGGGGAGTCTGTGGCACATTTTGCTGCCTGCCCTCTGAGTGCCTTGCACCCCTCTGCCGCCCCAGCTGGTGGTGATCACGATCTTACTCCATTGACCTAAGCTGTGTCCCATCCTTACTGGGTCTGATGATTGCCCCTCTGGTTTCTGATCCCATTTCTGGCACTTGTCACCCTCTTCCTCCTCCTCCCCATGTTTTCTGCTGACAGTTGTGGCTCCTCTAACCTGAGCGGGCCACCCTGGGTCTGCTCTCGGCAACGTCCCTTGGTGGGACAACTTGCCTTCCTTCTGGACTGGAGCTGCTGTCATGTAGCCTCTGGCACAGAGAATCTGATAAAGACACAGTGAGCTGAGTTGAACCAAACTGACTTGGACTCAGCCCCACTGTGATAATTCCATTGTCAAGAGCAGAATGTAAAGATATCCTGGGCCTCCTAGTTAATTACGGCGCATTTATCTCCATTTCCACCAATCTCTCCTCTGCTCCATAAAACATTATTTTTTTAAAACAAGGAAATAGCCCCAAAGAAATCAACACATGGTTGTCACCAGTTTAGGGCCTAAAGGCAGCTTCCGCATACATGTACAGGGGAATGGCTTTAGGAGGCCACCAGATTGCCCCATCGAATGTAGGAAGTTTCAGAACTCGGCACTGTCGCGGGCAGGCTAGGAAGGCCGGCCTGAGGCAGGAAGGAGGCATCAGGGCAGAGGCAGTCCTATCCCTCGCCCCATCACCATCAGACAAGGCCTCTCCCAATTCCTGCAGATGACAGAAGGTTTCTTTCTGAAGGTTCTGGCCACCAAAGGTTGTATAGGCAGAGACACCAGGAAGGGCAGGGAGGAAAATCAACAAACCGAAACTGCACAAGCCTGCTCAGTGGGGAGGGAAACCTCCTGCTCCCAGAACTCAGGCAACAGGTGCGTGAGCCGTAGGCAGGAAACCAATATTCTTCTCTGGAAAACAGTGACCCCGGGATGAAGCCCAAGGATGGAAGCTTCAGGATCATCTAATAGACAAACTTGTTTGCCCCACCCCCATCACATTGTAGCAAAACTTCATTTTTTGTCCAGCCCCCTCCCTTCATCACAGATATTCCTTTTACATGCAGTTGTTTTGCACCTCCATCAAATAAAAATGGACAAACAGAAACACCAAATAAAGAGAAAAGCTACAGGAAGAAGAAGAAAAAGCCTATAATTAGTAATTGCAAAGAAATGACGGAAAAAATATACATGTGAAATAAAAGTAGAATGCTAAAAAAGGAATATTAGAATATGAAAATATCTGGGGATCTAGAAATGGTGTATCTAAAATTAAAATTTTTAATAGGAAGACTAAAAGGTAAAGTCTTAGAAAGATGAGACCAAAGCAATAGGATAGACAACAGCAAGAAAAATGATATGAAAAGAGTGGTTAGATGCAGGAACTCCAACATGCCAGTGATAGAATTTCTAGAAAGACGGAAAGTAAAATTTGAAAAGAGGCGTTTTTAATTGAAAGCCTTCCCAGTGGCCAATGAACAGGGAGAGGTTTCTAAGGCACATTGTCTTGAGATTTCAAAAAATTAGGAACAAAGCTTCCAGATAATGGAAAAAGCCATTAAAATCCTTACAAAGGATTATACATGAGCATGTTAGACCTCTGAGCAACCACATGAAAACTCTTCTGCAAAAAGTAATGCCTTTAAAATTCTGAGTGAAAAATGATTTCACCAAGAATATTATCCCTGGCCAAACTCTTGATTACAAAAGCACTTTTGAGATATACAAGTCTTCATTTTGATTCGTGTTTTATATCTTTTCAGGGGGGTGGGAAAATAATTTTCTATAATAAGGGAGCAACCCAAGAGAGAGGAGGGTGCAGAATTCAAGACCTTAGGGAACCAGAACCAGGAGAGGGGGCAGCAAGCCCAGAACGAGGTGCCATGGTGTTTTCTGGCTGGGAGCTGGGGCACAGCCCCTCCGGACAGGACAGAAGAGTTTTGCTGCTTTGCAAATCTCTGTGTGACTTCATTGTAGCCTTTGGCTTCAAAGATAGTGCATTCATCTACATAACTAATTCCTTACATTGAAGTGCCTAACTTTCTATAGTCATAAACCTAAACATGGGTAAAAGTGGTGAGTCTTTAATCAAATAAAACAACAACAAAATCAAGGATGCCTATTTTAAACTATAGCGCACACACACACACACACACACACACAAGTGACTTCTTTCCCTGGTTAAATCCTGAATCCAACACAGGGGCAATCCCCTCAGTGGGATTGATGTTAGGGACTCGGCAGAGTTAGGGAGGGGAGGATAATGAGGAATTTTTATTTCAGCATTTCAATGTTGAATAAATATCACTTTTGCCATTCAAATAATAACGAATATTTATGAAGTGGACAAATCCGTGTTTCCCCGCTGCCAGGTATGGAGAAGATCAACTTTTCAGGTGGCGAGCCGTTCATTCACGAGCGGGGCGAGTACCTGGGCCAGCTGGTGAGATTCTGCAAGGAGGAGCTGCAGCTGCCGAGTGTGAGCGTCGTGAGCAACGGGAGCCTGATCCGGGAGCGGTGGTTCCAGAGCTACGGTGCGCCCCTGGGGCGGGTGCCGCTCTCTATTTAGTCCCTGCCATCCTGGGCGTTAGGCCAGGCCTGCGGGGAAGGAGAGGGAGGAAAAACAAATCTCACTTTTTCTAATCTCTTTCAAGCTGTGCCTGGTGTTAGGGCAGTTTCGTTCTGTGGGGCTCTAAGTAGACGTTTGCGAAGATGGAAACATAATCTCAGCAGTGTGACGATCCTGAACGTTTCAGTTTAGCAAGTGTAAGACCTATAGCCTTCGTTTAGCCATAAGCAGGGAAGGTGGACACATCCTATGGCTTTGCAGTAAAGCATCTCTGTTGGGCCCAGGCTTGACCCAGGGCTGATTATATCATGGTGTGGATTGGCAGGTGTGGGGAGTTCCAAGATATTCTACTGTGTGTCAGGAATAAGAAGCACTGGGCTAAATTCTAAGTCCTAAAATAGCTGAAATTCCTCGCAGGTAATTTATATATGTGTACATGTGTTTAATATAGACATATGTAATATATATGTATATATGCTATATATATGTATGTAATATCCTCAGAGCACCTGGAATTCAGTAAGCACTTGAAAAGCATTCTCTGTATTCCCATGTACCACCATTTTAGGCGACAGTTATAACCGAACTCTTAGAATACATTTCTCTGTCCTTCCTTTGTCCGAGCTGTTTGAGTCTTGAGATCATTCCTTTGACGGGAAGCCACATTACAATCTGCCGAAGTTGTGGACAGGAACGCCGTGTGCGAAGGAAGGAACGTGGCTGTGCCGCTGTGGGCAGGAGAGTCCGTCTGGCAAGGGTTTAGCGGGAAGAGGAGATTCAAAGTTTCATTCTAAGGGGAGTCCAGGGAAACCGCAAAGCACTGTGTAAAATCCAAACCCTCGTGAAAGGACTCACCTAACAAAATGGGGGCTTTGAGGTTCACGGTTCGTTTAGGGAACCAGAGTCGGAGAGATAAGCAACAGAGCTGAGGAAGCAGCATGGCCGGAGACCGGTCAGCAGGCTGTTCTGGTCCAGGGAGCCTCCAAGACCAGCTGCCTGAGGGTGTCCAAGTGGAGAGACAGGAGGGTCACTGGGTTTCAGGGTCAAGTGTTCACATATTCATATGGGGAGATGGTACAAATCAGCCAATTTGGGAGAGTGTAAGAAAAACCACGTCCTTAGAGAGCAGGCAGTTGTGAAGAGTGGAGCCCGGTGAGTGGCGGGCTGGCACAGCACCCGGGTGGACAGCCAGCTGTGCGCTGGAACTGATTTCTGTGCCACACGTGCCAGATCCTCAGGTCATTAAAGACATATAAAAATATATACTCTCTGTGCTAAACCTCCCATTATTAGTATTTGCAATAATTTGAAATATTTTTAGATGTTGTAAGGAACGAACAGAATGCGCCCATGTGTTTGTTTGGTCCATAGCAAAGCCACTGTTTTCCATCTCTGGTGTAACAGGCCAGAATTGGTCGGTGTGCTCAAGTGGATGAGGACACCTGTGTGAGAGCCCCCAGCTCCGGTCCGAGTTGGGTCATTAGCTAGAAGAATTCCCCACTTTCAATAGCCAGTTACGCTCAAGGCTGGGGCCATTTGAGCAAAGGATACAGAGGAGCAAACAGGGCCCAGTGAGACACATGTCACCAGCGTCCAGAGAGGTCACACACAGGCTTCTGAGTCCTTTCTTTTCTGAGGTCACACGAGTTGTACTTTCTCTCGAGCAGTGAAGTACAGGGACATGTTTGGAATGTCTTTGTACAGCAATGCTCGTTAGGCTCTTGGGGCTGAGCCTTTTGGGCAGGGCTGCTGGTTTCGGCTTCGATTGCTACGTAACCAGCCACGGCAATAGGATCTCAAGCCCCCCA
This sequence comes from Arctocebus calabarensis, assembly GCA_963573935.1. Taxonomy (NCBI): domain Eukaryota; kingdom Metazoa; phylum Chordata; class Mammalia; order Primates; family Lorisidae; genus Arctocebus; species Arctocebus calabarensis. The sequence goes on from CAUYON010056503.1 coordinate 17,944, forward strand.
CAGTGCACACAAGTCCGTCATGAATCTTGTGCAACAATCCTGACAGGTCTAGACAGGGTTGATTCGACCTGCCCCATTGCTGCCGTCTTGCACACAGCCCCAGCAGTGACCTGCAGCCTATTAGAGCAGCTGTGCAGGCAGGGGTCAGCCAAGATCTAGGCTCTAGGCGCTAGGCTGGCCTGCAAAGATGTGAGGATGGAACAAACAGATAAGCTCCTTTAAATCTCTCTCCATAAGAGATTTGATAAGAAAAGCTGAGAAAATTAGGAGGGGGTATTGTAGATATATAGCAAAAGCTAGAGAGGTGGCTGAACATAGCAACAAAATTAGTGATTCTCAGCTGACTTGGAAATCAACTAGATGAGGCTCTAATATAGCTGGTAGTTCTCTATATTTTAAGTTCTCAACTTTTTTGTTGTTTGGCGAGAGAGCGTGTTTTAGTTGGTTGCCTTTTCCCCAATGTGACATGCCATTAAGAATTTATTTGAGATCATTTTTTACAGTATTTTGAGTTGTTTTAAGTCATAGACAATTGCCTTTTTCAGGCTCTGGTTGGTGCCAGATGCTTTGGGGCATACATTACCTATGGGTAAAATAAAATCAGCCCCCTCCCCAATAGAGCAAAAATCACTATTTTAAGAACAGTTGCTTGAAGAGTTTTCAGAATTCCTAGCTTCTATAATTTGAAAGTAATTTTAAGAAAAAGGTGTCAACTCTACAAAGTCACAATTAAATAGGAAAACGCAGACTTAATCAAGTGCAAAAAATAACTCGGCTGGAGGGGATGCCTGTTGCTAAGAGATAAGAGGCTCATGGGAAACAGCGGAGGAGTAATGAGGAGAGTGGTCAAGATACAGAAAGCAGCAAGACCAGTATGCTCCCCAAATGACCCACAGTCTCCATTCTTCACATCCTGTATCTGGGGTAAGGGGGCGCTACTGACCTCTGGCCAGTGCACCAGCCTTCCCTTTACCTGGTATTCTTGGCCTCTGATGCACCATAACTGACATAGCACAGCTTATGACCTATGTCATAAACTTTTAGATTATGAATCAAATATACAAGCGCTGTCAGGAAGAAGCTAAGGAACGTGGCGTCTCTCAAAGAGCAATTTTATCTGTGTAGTGGGGAAAAAAAGAAGTAAATCTGTAATTAAACATAAATAACTTTAAAGGCTTTTAAAAATACCTATTTTCCTCAGAAATTATATGCCCTCCGGCCAGGGATAAAAGGAAAATTTCCTTTAGATGTTTTAATAAGAGCTCACACACACACACACAGTTTTCAAGCAACAGACATACGTGTCTCCATCATTTTCTTATGTGTACATGTGGTTTTGTCAAGATTTATTTCACACAAAACAAAGTCTAATTCATCCCTCAGTGAGTTTGGTGTGTGAGGGAAGTGTCGTTTTCAAATTGAGGCAGGTAAGGAAAGAGGTGTGAGCAGTGTGAAGGGCTGGGTGCCTGGGTGGCAAAGTCTAAAGATGGTCACTGCCCCTTAGGTGAATACCTGGACATTCTGGCCATCTCCTGCGACAGCTTTGACGAGTCCGTTAATGTCCTCATTGGCCGTGGCCAGGGAAAGAAGAACCATGTGGAGAAGCTGCAGAAACTGAGAGCCTGGTGCCGGGACTACAGAGTCGCTTTCAAGATCAATTCTGTCATTAACCGATTCAACGTGGACGAGGACATGAACGAGGAGATTAAAGCGCTGAACCCTGTCCGCTGGAAAGTAAGTACCCAAGGTCACTCTGCTGACTTTAATCAGGAAAACTTTCCGCAGAGACAGTCTTCAGTGAGACCAGAGAAGGCACTGTCACCAGAGACCTGTGGACACGCAGAGCCGGCCCCGGCAGGTCCTGAGCTTCCCCCTCCGTTTTCTTTACAGTCACGCGTTTCATGCTGCAATTTTCCTTTCTGAAACCTGGGACTGATTCTTTTCTGGAATGCTGTGAGGGTAAAGTTCAAGAGACGTGCTATGTGCTCGGAGATGTTCTGAAGAACATGTCCGTATAAAGTCTGAATTTCTTCTTCCAGCTTTCAGCTTATTGATGGGTAGATGGATAAAGGTTCCTCGCCTCCCTGAAGCAATGATGTCTGCTGTCTGTCAACTGGGGTGACCTGAGGCTCCTGGACCAGGCACCTGTTCTTGGTCCAACTGTGCATGTGCCCAACCTCCCGGGGGTGCTGCCTCCCTGCTGGGCTGCCTCGTCCTGAGCCTGGCCTTGGCGAGACACAGGGGTGGGGATGAGTGGTGGCCCCTCTGGCGATGCTGGCAGTAAACTGAGAAAGACACCAAGAGAACAAATAGCTAAGATAGCAGGAACCCCGGGCCAGGGAGGCAGGTGTCCAAGTACCAGAGCACAGCAGGGAAGAAGGGAATAGGCAGCAAAGAGGGGGCTAGCAAGGCATTCCGAAGTTCCCCTGACCTGGCTAAGATGGTGTCAGAGCAGTTCAGAGATGACACTACCTAGACTCTATGTAGAAAACTCTCAGACCTGCCTGGGGTAAGATGGCGTCAGAGCAGTGCAGAGATGACACTACCTAGACTCTATGTAGAATAACCCTCTCCAAGAAAACTCTCAGACCTGCCTGGGCTAAGATGGCATCAGAGCAGTTCAGAGATGACACTACCTAGACTCTATGTAGAATAACCCTCACCAAGAAAACTCTCAGACCTGCCTGGGCTAAGATGGCGTCAGAGCAGTTCAGAGATGACACTACCTAGACTCTATGTAGAAAACTCTCAGACCTGCCTGGGCTCCGCTCTGTCTGGGTCACCCTTTGTCACCTTGGACAACTCACTCCCTTACCTGCCTTTCCTGGGACTGAGTTTTTATTGTCAATGGTGGCATTACTTATGATGGAAAATACTTTATACACACTCACACACAAACGTATTTACTTAAAAGAGTGTTGAAAAGAATATTAATGGTTTTGGACAACTATATTGTATATTAAGTTAAAAACAAGTATACTTCAGAGGCTTTAAGGAGGATTTATTAAAAATCTGCAGAAAGAAAATATGTGTTTCTCGGTTTGGAGATTACAAATGACTTGCCTATTTTTTATGCTATTGACAGCTCATGTGTCCTTTACTGAGCATGTGTCCTGTGTCCACCGTCCAGGGCCATGTGTCCGTGTCCACCGTCCAGGGGTCCTTTCTAGTCTAAAAATATTAGATTCTAAGACCAGACCAAACAAAACCTAGACCAGTTTTTGAAAGTTTATATTTTAAGGATGCTCTTGCTTCTAACACCGTATTTCTAAATTTCAGGACCAGCTTATTACTCCAGAGTAATGTCTCCCTTGAATGTTTCTTAGTTCTGAGCGGCGTCTTTGCTTAGAAGCGATGAGGCTCGGAGCAGAGTGAAGTCAGGTGAGAGGCTCTTTGCCAGGCGCATGTCCCTCTGCCTTTCAGGTGTTCCAGTGCCTCTTAATTGAGGGTGAGAATTCGGGGGAAGACGCTTTAAGGGAAGCAGGAAGATTTGTTATTAGTGATGAAGAATTTGAAGGATTCCTGGCGCGCCACAAAGAAGTGTCCTGTTTGGTGCCTGAATCTAACCAGAAGGTTGTATGACATGGGGCATTTTGTCTGTTATCCCGCCTTCAGCCCGATTTCACACAGAGCATCTCTCTCCCAAGGGCTGGCTGTGTTCCTATTTGGAGGCTCAGTGCCAAGAAGAGGGAGGAGTGTTTCGTAATACCCCAGGGCAGGTGGGGCTGCAGTCCTCACACTGTGGCTCTCTCATGGGCTCGGGGTCCCTACCCAGGGACGCACAGGACGGTGCCTCATAGGTGATAGGATCATGTATGGAATCATATGCGTAATCTTGGTATGTGATTCATATGTGTGTAGTCTTTCTAGGTGTCACATACGTATGACATAGCCCTAAATATAGAAGAAACTACTAAACTTATATCAACATTGTCACATTGTTTATTTGCACAATCTTTTTGGATAATCTTAAATGTTGGCTAGAATGTAGAAGAAATGTGCCATCAATTCATGAGTTTTCTAATGTCATTAAACTGTGTACATCCTGTTAGTACCAATTTCATGTAGGGGTTAAACTGGGCTGCCCAAAGCATGTCTATCTTATGAAGCTTCTAGGTATTACTAAAGGCAGAGTAATTAATTGATGTGTTTTCAGAAGCTTAAGAAAAAAAATTCATTGTTCTCCCTGACATAGTAAACTCCTTACTAATTGAAGATATGAAAAAATTAAATTATGAATGCTATATGTGAATACATGAAAACTAAAATATATATGCCATGCATTATAAAAATTTAAGGTAAATTGCACTAACATGATGTACTGAATTATATAAATTGAAATATTATATATAAAAGTTCTTTAAATCAATAAGAATTAACACACACACACACAAACCCATAGGCAGTGGGCATAAACAGACAATTTATAGAAGATAAGCAAATAGTGAATACATATTTTGAGAGTATTTTATATTCAATGTTCAAATAAATATCAATTAAAATACAAAGCAAGAAGTTGCAGTAAAAGGCAATATTATCGTAAGAGGATAAATGACTGTCCCAGAAAACAGACTGGTAATCTGGGAATATCCTTTAAAATGTTCACGTATTTTGATTAAAAAATTCCACTTTAAAACATAGGTAATACTCAGCGATTCAGAGAAATGTTATGTAAAGGCATGTCACTGTGATGTACTCTTATATTAATCCAAAATTTTAAGAAAATAATAATAGCAATAATCAAAGATTGCCTAACATTCAACATATAAAGAACAGGTAAATCTTTACGTTTACAGAATGAAATGTCATACCATATGTAGAGCATATTTTAAAGATTATTAATTGACAATGATAAATTCTCATAATAAAATGTTACGTACAGATGACATTGGTTACAAAAGAAAAACAGTATGCAAAATCAAACTGAAGTTTAATCCTAAGGGCCAAAAAAAGAAAATGCATCTACATATATCCCCTATGGTTATCTTGGAGTAGTGAAATTTTTATAGCTTTTATTTACCTTTATAACTGTTTTGGACTTAAAAAAATTGTGAAACAAGTATCAGTTTTATTATTTAAGAAAACATTTTAAGAACAGCTTCTCCCATCTGCCACCCAAAAATACACATACAGAAAAATCTCTCCTCCCAAAGCTTATGTACTGTTAGAAACTCCAAGAACAGAAATTCCTTCCTTATGCTTTTGACTTCTGTGGGTCTTGGTAAATGGTTAGAGTTTAAATGGCAATGTTGAAGGGAGCATGAATCAGAAGGCCCTGTGAAGGACAGGGCAGCTCTGAAAAAGAGAGAGAGAATAGAGAAGGAAAATGTCTCCTATCTCTGCTCTGTTTTATTTGATGTTTACCATTCTGGCTTAATTGTCTAGTTAATATGAAAGGTAGTTATGATCAATGCTACTGTGGTATCGTTGCCTCCTTCTTCTCTATGACAGGCCATTCACCTGTCCACTCTCTGAGTTTTCACAAATACTTCATGAGCCCAGTTTTGTTGTGTCCTCAAAGAGGCTGAATCTTAAGCATTCATTGGTCTGATGTAAATATGAGTGGCAAAACCAGGATTTTGGTGACCCCAAAGCCCAGGATCCTTCCAGCCAGTGTGTTCCAAACTTGGGTTTGTATCCGAATCAGCTGGGATCTGATAAAAGGGCTGATCTTGATTCAGTAGGTCTGAGGTCAGCCCAGGGCTCTGCACTTGCAACCTGTCCTCTGTAGACGCTGCTGAGCCCGCCCCCCACCCAGACTTTAACTAGCAGGACGCACCAGGCCCTGCCCGGGAGGGGCAGACTGCAGCCCGAGGTACTAGTAGGAACTGCCACCTCTTTTAGTACAGGACACAAGCTAAGAATTGATGGGGCAAACATCAACACAAGAATAACATTTTTGACCGGTAAAAATTGTATAAAATTCCATTTTCAGCACCCATAAGAAAGTTTCAGTGGGGCTGGCCTACAACCGTTGGGCATGGTGGCTTTTGGGCTATGACTTGGAGCTGATTACTTGTGACAGAGACTGGTGGCCTGTAAAGCAGATGATATCTGTTCTCGGCCCTTTCCAGAAAACAGTTTACGGACCCCCAGCTCAGTGCGCAGGTATGGGGGGTACTTCTACCCACAGAGAGCGCAGGTGCCCGTCTGGATACCCACAGAAGACTACACTGTTAGTAGGGTTAGAGTAATACTAAAATCCTCAGGAAAGCCACTTTAACCCCCCGGCTACTAGTGTTACAAAAGTCCTGCTTTCTGAATTGAAAAGGGGGAGGTTAGATACGTGGTGGCCATAGTCACTAGGAACATTAAGCATGAAAGAAAAGGGCCCTGCCGTGCAGGAGGCAATGAGGAGACCGCCTGGGATTTTACTGCCAGAGGAGGCTTCAGGGTAAAGATCCTGCCATTTGACTCTTCCAGCAAAGGGCAGAGCTTCCAGGCTCGTTCCAGTGTCTCAGATACTGTGCCCAAAATAGATCCGCACCCTGCAAGGGACATACCCAAAAGCACTCATCTGAGATGAGACACACCAAATCCAGAAGCAGGAAACAACCTGCAGACCTTGTAAGACCGGCTGCTGAGTGCACATGCTCAACAACACGCTCGAGACTAATGTATTTGATTTCTCCTTTGCAGATGAAAGACTCCTACCTTATTCTGGATGAATATGTGAGTATTTCTAAATTGATTAAGCTGTGATGCCAGAGTCGAGTTACATGAGTGCAACTACTGAGCACATATTTGCCCTTAACCAGTCTTAGTGTTGGCGATCACACTCAGGAAGACCCTTTCTTTGCAGTGACGAGTGTGGAGCTAGGCAGGTCCATGGGCATTAGCAGAACCCAGGTCCCAGCATTTGCACTAACCACCTCCCCACGGTGGAACATGGATGACACGTGGGACCTGTTATCACACATAGCAGCAGAGTCGTCTGCCATGCAGTCTTGGGCTGGAGGTTCTCCCAAGCTAGGGCACCCAGGTTACTTTGGAGAAGTATTCCACAGTTATCTTCAGTAAACCAGATGCAGCTGGCTTGTGCTCTTTCCCATAAGCTTTGGCTTTTGCACAGACTGTCTTGTGGTTTCTCCCCAAACACCACTGGTATTACTCCACCCCGCTCCGTCTCCTAAAGGAAAAGGAAAACTTGCCCTTCTCAAAATTCAATACTAAATTACTTTTTCCTTTTCCTCTGTCTTCCCCACCCCCAGATTTATAACCCTTGCCAATATTTCTAGCAGAGAATAAATAATCTCACTCAAAATACATTTTTATAAAATGATTTCCAACAGCAACCGTGGGTTCAATATTTAACTTGAGTTTAGTTTTTCTGAGAAACACTTACTGGACTCTTGGAATTTTGTTATTTTCAAATTAGGCAATGAGTCTTTGTAGCCATTTCTTTTCCTATTGATGTGAGCTTTCTTTATAGAGCATAAAAGGAAAGGAAGTAACGAAAATGTTCATTTTCTAGGTCTGACTTACAGAGGAAAATACAATTTATTAGGATGCAAATTATAATGACTGCCTGGGGATTTTGACCAGGCCTGGTCTCCACATGGTTGGAACAAACTGAGTTGAGCCATGATTTGCTTTTGCAAATGTATTAATATTTTGCATCAACAAATATTATTTGACCTCCTACAGAATGCTCAGGGTAGGTCATAAGATGTGTGAAGACCTCATATCTGCCTACAAAATAAAATAGGATAGGCTAAAATAAACAAAAATGGATAGAATAAGATAGAAATAGAGACTTTCAATAGCACATATGCGACTCTCCTCAACCTGGCTCCTGTCTGTCTCAGTAGCACCTTTTTTTGTCTTTCTCCCCCCTTTCTCAACAGAAGTCTTTATTAATATTTACATGTATACACTCATGCACACAAGTTTTTATTACATAAATGTCATCTACCTGCAGTTTCCACGTGCATCATACCATTTCGTGATTCTGTGATTTTCGTAATACTGTTCTTCCAGATTACAAGTTTCAACACATAATTCAGATGTCAAAACTTGGGAGAAGACTTTCCTGATTATTCCTCCATTGGAGAAACATGCACCTCATATAGGGCATGTATAATTCTGTTTATTGTGTGCTTAGCCAAACTCAATTATCTACATCAGCCTCCTCCTCTGGAATGTGAGTTGATTGAGTAGAGAGGTGGGATCCAATTGGTTTAGTATCTGGCCACAGATTCCAAAAATCATTCATTTACATGATTGGAACATCAACGTTTATTTGAATTGGAACCCTAACTTGGGTTGTGTAGGATGTTTTACATGGAAATATGCCCACTTCTGTTTATGAATGTCCTAGATGCGCTTTCTGAACTGCAGAAATGGACGGAAAGAACCTTCCAAGTCCATCCTGGATGTCGGAGTAGAGGAAGCCATAAAATTCAGTGGATTTGATGAAAAGATGTTTCTGAAGCGGGGAGGAAAATATGTGTGGAGCAAGGCAGATCTGAAGCTGGATTGGTGAAGCTGAAAGTGGAAGAAGACTTCAACCCACCAGCAGGGAAAAGATGCCGCCCAGTGCGGCCCCACTGTCAGCGACACGATTATGCTGATATTTCTTGATGGCTGAAAATCTGATTTCCACTGCACGTGACATCTGTTATCTGGGGTCACAGAACACACAAATAACTTGGATAAATGAAATCCATAGACAGTGAAAACCCATTGTGTTTACTTAATTGATCTATTATCTCAGTGTTATCTCAGTCCTGAAAAAGGACTTCTCTCTTTGTGTTTGATTTAGCGAAAAAGCTTAGATAACTCATGTATACACAGGTTCCTAAATCAAGTTCGAAGATGTCTTTGTAAGAAATAAGCTCCCGGAATAGCTTTGAAAGCAATGTTTACTTTGGATTAGAATTTTTAAGCAATGTTTTTCTGTCCCTCTTATATATCAGTTTTGAAGCTATTTTACTTTTTACCTAGTTTTGTTTATTTGACCTAGTCAGCATTTTCAGCTAAATACCCAGTTCTTACATCTGAGAATGTTACAAAATGTCTCCCTGAATTATTTCTGCTGATCGTGATGCTTTTTCTTGTTCCAGCTTCATACAATTACAACTTGGACTTTTTACCCAGAAGTATAGAAATAGTCAACATATGTTTCCAAGAACAATAAGTGACTCTCTTACCAGTTTTCAGTGACCACCTGAAAGGAGATAAGAACTCCCGTAATGGCAGGTTGGTACTGCCCTAGCACACAGTGACTATTTGTTGGATTTTAATTATTTTTGTTGCAGCCCGTTCTCTTTAGTGATTCTTAGCAAAACCAAGACACCCTCCACATTGCACAGGACAGTTGACTAGGGACCCAGATTACCTTGCTTTGTCAACATATTATTCATGAACAAAATATTCATATATTTGACGCTGTCAAATAAAAATATGTCAGCTTAACTGAGTAGGAGGCAGCCCCATATCGTTGGGAAGTGAGGCCCTGGGCTGGCAGGGATACCCCTGCCAACATGCTGGAAGAGCTGTTCAGGAAAGAACATGGCGGTGAATAGCAAGTGTGGCTGATTTTATTAAATGAAACCATGGTCCAATATGAGATATCTCAATTAACTCTGAATCAATTGAAGTAAGGCACAATCTAGGTCAGTATGAGAGAATCCAGTGTCTGCCTTTTCTAACTTGAGAAAAGAGGGTATAAGAAACAGGATCACTTAAACTAGGTCAAGGAACAAAATCCTATCCTTGTGGAAATATTGCACGCAGCTTGTTTACGTAATCTAGATAGCATCTCACTGCCTGAAAAAAATATTTCCTATTATTGTTTCAAAAATGTGACATCATGGAATTTATTTTATTTTTTTTTTTTTACCCAAAGAAAAAGTAATTTCAATTCAGCTGCAATACCAATGCTGCTCACTAGATGGCATTTACATGCTGCCTGAGTTCATTAAGCATCATCCAGAAATTCTGCTTAATAATCCATTTGCAAGACGTGGTGATGTTGAAAGATTTCACTTTTCTTTTTCAAATGATAATATTCCTGATTAATTCTTTTCCTACTGTAATTCAACATACATATGTTTGTATCCCATCCAGAATAAGATAGGTTGCCCAATATTTTCCATTTTATGCAAAGAGTAAAAATACTCTTTTAGAGGAAGATGAATTAGAAAGGTTTTTTTGGTTAATCCCCTCTGCGTCCTGATAGTATCTAAGCTGTGATTACCTTCATATAATGAGCATAAACAAAAACAAACTTTTTACTTATTTAACATGAATTTACCTTGCTGATTCTCACAAGAGAATAATTTCAGCAAAGAAAGATCACATACGTGAAAACACAAAAACATTATTTCACAGACAGCAGGTGTTCATGCAACATATTTGAAACCAAATTTTAACATGAAGTTCAAATCTTGTGAGTTGTAGTGAATTTTTCTTTAGTGGAAAGAAACTGTATTTCTCTCTCCCAAAGGAAAATACAATATACAACACAACAAAATTGCACTGAAGAAATAAGATGTTTTAAATACATTTCATCTATTTCTATCCTTCCTTCTTTCACTCACTGTCAGTATTTCAGAAAAAGACTTACTGTTTAAAATATTCAAATGTCCATTTTTGTTAAAAGAGAGAAACAAGGACTTTTAGGATTACTATAAAATTTAAATTCAGACTGTACAGTGTTTTACTTTTTTAGCTTTAAAAAATGTTAGTTTTGTAAATACATTTTGAATGTATGAATATGAATGAATGTTAGTTTTATAAATACATTTTGTTTTACTAAGAAAACAAAGAGTAAATTAACTGAGCTATCTTATATGAGTGTTAAGAGCAAATATTTGTGGGTACACATAATTGCTTAAAGTTAAAGGTAGTAACATGAATGGAATTTCATCTCATAGAAGCCTGGAAAAATCATATGAGTAGTAACTTATTGGTTTAGAAAGTACTAGTCACCTCTACTATTTATTGTTAAACATTATAGAACTTAGGTGTTTTCTTTCAAGTTGAAGTTTGACTGAATCATCTGAAATCTGGGTTCACGTTTTATCTCTATCAGGAGTTTGGAGCCTCGTTGTTGGGTAGATAGATGTCAAAACAGTCAGCAAAGTATCAGTATGCCTCTATTCAGCAATAATTCATCCCACAAATTAAACCCTCTTGTTGAAAGGAGTCAATTTAACCAGCTGTTTAGACAGAGACCAGTCATGTTATAAAATTTTAAGGTTTTGTCTGTGTAAGTGATATTTAGCTCTTAAAGAAATATATGGATTTGTTTGCCATATATGATGCTCTTGAGTGTAGATCAAATGTATTACAACCTGTTTTAAAGTGTACATTAAAATATTTTTTTATATTGCCTCTTCTTCCAGAGGCTCAGTGTAATGAAGTCCCTCCTTGGTGCGTGTTTAAAGTAATTGCGTGCTTTTACAAATGATGATTGCTAAAGGCCAGTACACTATAAAAATCCAGAGCTGTCAACACAGTGAGTACACTTCAGACAGCTCTCTCAGGGGGGCTGAGCCATCAGGAAAAGGACTCTTCTATTCTAAAGCCAATGTCTTGGGTACTCAAAGTCCCTAAACCAAATTATTTCAGAAGGAACAAATTCCCACACATGGGCAGCCAGGGCGAATGTGACCGAATGTGACCCGGTCAGGCTTCCAGAGCCAGGAAGACATAAAGGCTGAGTGGACCACCCCAGCGCTTCCAGCCTGGTCCCTGTGAGCCGGCAGAGGTCCCACAGCACCCACTCACCAGAGCGGCTCTTTTGTATGTGGAGCGTGCAGGCAGTGGGAGGTTCCCTAGCCAGCTCAGCAGGTGACCAGGCAAACCCCAAGAAATGGGTATATCTCTGTTAAGAAGCATCTCACACAAAAGGGGTGACAAACTCCCCATTGAGGAACTAGTCTGAGGACTTCAGAAGACTCTGTGGTGTTAGGGAAACCAGGCAGGCTGCAGAGAGAGCTCAAGACAGGGCCCTGTGCTAATGGCCAGATCCAGCCCCAGAGGGGCAGGTATCTGGTGTTGCGATGTTCCAGGAAACTGCAGAGCCTCACCAAACACCTGGTTCCTAATTGTGGGTTCAGTCTCGGACGCCCTGCAATCTGTGGCTGCCAGCTTACAGCTTATGAAGAGCTTGTACTTCCCCTTTCTAGCCTGTCCTTTGTCTATGCCTAAAGCCCTCCTGACTCAGAGTTGATCCTCCCCAGATACGCAGCCTTCTCCCAAACATGCCCCTGCACCTGAGCTCCTGTACAAACACTTCTTCAGGAGAAAGGCCCCACTGCCCTTCTCACCTTAGACACATATCGACCTTGGGCTCTCTCCCTCCCAGGGGACAGGAGTCAAGTTCAGGGCCTTGGAGACAGTGGAGCAGACTTGAGGGGCAGCCTGAGAACTTGGCTACTGTGACTGGTCCCCAGCAGCCACAAAGGGCCAGGACAAACAGCGCAGTGTCAAGCCCCTGCTAGTTAAGATCCTACCAGAAGAGGCAGAATTACACAGAAAACCCTACAATACTCTTAGATAAGTACAGCAGTCCAGTTCACATGCTGTCAAAGGAGGCATGAAAGCTCAGAAAGATTTTAAAAATATATTTTTTGTGGTTTATAACAAATACACATTTGGAGGGCATTTAAAAAACAGTAAAACAACATGAAAAAAAAAATCCAATAATTTTATTGCCTAGAAGTAACTGCTAATTTAGTCATGGCTTTCTAAACCATGCTTTTTTTTTTTTTTTAATAGAAATGAGTTCATTAGCAATAGCTTTATTTTTTACGTAATATCTTCTGAATATTTTTAAAGCCAATTAGTATTTTATACTTGAATGAGAACAGCCAGTTCTTAACATTTCACACTAATAGATAAGCAGACATTCAATGGCATTCAAACTGACCACAGTTAGTTTGGAAAAAAACAAAAACTGTTGGGTTTGGCCTTTGAATTGTTTACTTATGTCTTTATGAATACAACTAGACCATGTTCTGGGAATTCCCTTCATCTTTAAAGAATATGTGTATATCTGTAAATTGAAAGAAAGCTTGTCTGTGCAGGCTCATTTTTGGAGGATCTGGGAAATGACCCAAAAGTTATTTATTCTTTCATTCAGGGCTACCTCAACTTGTCCCTGAACAGCCCCCAGCAACACATCTGAGCAGCCTGAGCTCTTTCAGCTCTCTCTAGGAGTTTGGGTGATAAACAACTTTCAGAGAACTCCTCTCCAAAAAGAGGGGTTACTGAGGTGTCAGAAAGCCTCATGTATGTGTAAAATTGGGGTTCTTTGCTTTCATGAAGAATGTCTCATTGTTCTTTAAATGGTGACTCACACATCACTGCTTCCACAAAGCCTAACAGACAGTAGGCATTCCAGTGCTGACTGAGTGGAACTCACCTGTCAGACCCAAGCTGTTGTAAGTGAACACGACACACGGGAAGGCTGAAACCACTGGAGGCTGGAAGTCTAAGCCAGTTCAGTTCCTGGTGAGGGCTGTCTTCCTGGCTTATAGGCAGCCCTGCCTTGTCCCTGGGTCCTCATACGGTGGAGAAAGAAAGAATAAGAACTCTCTTTCTCTTTCTCTCAATTTTCCTTCTTATTTGTATAAGGCCACAGTCCTACTGGACAAGGACTTCACTGTCGTTACCTCCTTCATTTGGGGCAGGGCTATAATTTGGTCCACAGCATGACCCATCATTAATGATGGTGAGGAATAATGTAACTATAGACACGACCCACCTTTACCCATATGAAAGCTTTGTTGAAATGTGTAATGCTGTGAGCTGTATGAGTTGGGGACCTCTGGAAGGGTCCAGTGCCTTCAAAATTACACTCGTACACTGGGACAAATCCTGACAAGTCTTCATTGCAATTGCACCTGTGGCTTATGCCCTGAATTGCGCTAAAATTCAAAGACTTTTGGAAAATATCAAACATTCACCTTGTATTTATGAACTTGCCATGGGGATGGGTCAGCTCCACCTTTCTTCCAGGTACCAGCCAGGTGAGGGAAGGGCAGGGAATATTTGGCAAACTTCAGCTATTTCCCACATATTTGCCTGCCATAAGTTGGTGATATCTGGCAAGATCCTTGCAGCTTAATGGTTTGGGAATAAGTTGGTGCATGTCTACCCTTTGACCAGCAGACCTGTGCTATATTCGTTGGGAAATACCAAAACTGAGGAGCTAGGGTTTCAACTTTGAGAAATTGAGACAATTTAGGCAAGTAACAGTTAAATTACAGGCAGAGCAGCAATAGGAAAAGGCACAGATGGCTTGAGGTGAAGGAATCACTGTATGTGATTAAGGGCAGGTGACTGAGGTTCCCCGAGAGCCTCTGAAGATTCTGTGAGAACTCGAGTAAATTACACAAAAAGCCCAAGGCTGTATCTGGTAACTGATAACAGCTACTGGCGAGTTAACACTGTGTGAAAGACTTTCTCTACAACCTGAGATAACTTAGGATAAAATATACAAAACCACAAGATACAGTTTAAAGGCCTGACAAAAATTGTCCTGAGCAGCAATAGAGGATGTTTGGGATTTGGGGGAAAACATGTAAGAGAATGAGAGACATAGATGAGCATCCATTCACTAATGTACTCATTTACTATGCACCTGTGATAGATCAGGTATTATAGGAAGTGTTAAAAATACAAATATAATATCCAAAGAGCACTAATACCCAGAATCCATAGGAATGCAAATAAATCAGGAAGAAAAAAATAACCCCACTAAAAAGAGAGCAAGCAACATTACACATGTAAAAGAAAGTATACAAATGGCCAACAAGCATGTGACAAAATGCTTAACATCACTAATCATCAGGGAAATGAAGATTAAATCACAATAAGATACTACATTACCCCAGTCAGAATGGGCACTAGTAGAAAGTCAAAAAACAAAGAGATATTGGCATGGATGTAGTGGGAGTCTGAAATCGGTACAGCCTCCATGGAAATTCCTCAAAGAGCCAAAGTAGAACACCTACCATTTTGACCTTGCACTTCCAATACTGGGTACCACCAAAGGAAAAGAAGTTATCATATCAAAAAGACACCTGCACCTGAATGTTTATCATATCACAATTCACAATCGTAAAGATGTAGAATCAATCTAAGTGCCCATCAACTGTTGAGTGGATAAAGTCACACACACACACCATGCAGTACCACTCAGCCATACAAATGAATGAAATGATGTCTTTTGCAGCAACTTGCATGGGACTGGAGGCCATTATTCTATGTGAAGTATCTTAGGAATGGAAAACCAAATAGCACGTGTTCTCACTGACAAGTGGAAGCTAAGGGAGGCGTGTGCATGGTCATACAGATCGGCATAAGGGACATTGGAGACTCACAAGAGGCCAGTGTGGGAGGGGAGTGAGGAACAAAAATAGCCTATTGAGTGCAATGTACATTACATGGGCATACACAGAAAACACGGCCAACTCTGGCCTCTAATTCTAAATCTTAATGGGAAATTTGAGGTGAGCATTCTCGTGATGCTCAGATCTGAGGAACATGGCAGGACCGGACTTCCTAAAATCTCTCGCCTCTGCTTTACGAACAACAACCTACTGTAGGTGTTCCTACCTCAGTGGCCTTAGATCTCAGAGACATATAAACGGGTAAAGTAATAGGATGTGAAGCAACATGGGGTAGCAGGACCCTCTGTATAAACCAGAAAATATCCTCCCTTAGAAGTATTCGAGTTTCATAAAACATTGTGCTCCCCAAGTAAAATACCTTGGAAGGTATGATTGCTTTTAGTTTGTCTGTCTTCAAATTCTAGTCTAAATGCCACCACAACGATCCCATGATTGACTTATTCAACAATATCCCGGGCACTGGGTAGCTCCTGAGAACTGATACCTTCATCGTTATTCCTTGAAGGGACTCTTTTGATTCCTCTGAGCATGTGAGAAGATTAGACTTCCTCACCCTCTCCCAGTTCGGTAGGGGCAGCTAGTTCTGGTTAACGCTGAGCCCAAGGGCTGCATCACCACTAAGCAGAAGCATTTCACAGCTTGTACAAGACTCAGCAGCATTTGGTTTTTGTTCCCAGTGAAGACACAGGAGGCCTCATGTTGAGAGATGAGAGTCTGAAGTCAGAGGCAATCCTGGTCACAGTTGCATGTAGTGAGGGTGGCGTGGGAGAGGTCAAGGTGGTCACAGCACACTGCATGCCTCAGACTCTTCACACTTGGAGCTTACTGGTTGCCATGGCTCAGATTAGCCTTCCCTGATCAAAATGCACCTTTACACATAATTCTCAGATTTCCCAAGGTTGTTGACAGAGAAACAGTTTTAATAAGGGTTGAAGGATGTGGGCTTCATAGGCCTTCTCTGTCATATTGACCAAGCCTTACATTTTCCTTGGAGGCAGCTCCACACTGATGGCGTCACAGTAATGTTGGCCTCAGAGGGATGAGCCATTGCTTCCTGCCAGTGAGCACACAATTCCTTACTTGGACCAGCACTGCTTTTTGGCTCTCCTTAAAGACACGAGTGCACATGCATTACTGCTACTCCAAGCCAGTGTGAGTCAGTTTGCACTGGACCATGCTGCAGGAATAAACAAAGCCTAAAATCCTGGTAGTTTAACACATGCAAATGTCTGTTTTCCTAACAACAGGCAACCCAGATCTTCAGGCTGACTTTATTTTGTGGTCCCAGGACCTGACTGTAATGGAAATGGGCATGTTAGAGGGTCGTGAAGGGCTTCTCAGAGCCTCAGCCCACAAGTGAGACTCCAGTCTACAGTCCGCAAAGCAAATTGAGTCACATGTCCTGGTCTAACTGTAAGAGGGCCGGGTGATTGGGAAACGGAGAATCAGTAAGCATTAAATGTCTGACCACAGTGCAGTCTGCTTACTGTGGGGCATCATCCCCAAGGATTGAGAAAGTCCTTAAAACTTTTGCTAAGTCACAAAGGCCACATTCTATTGACTACTGTAAAAGTGCAGCCAAGAAAAAGTGAAAAGACCTTCAAATCAGCCAAACTCCTTGAAGTAGTAGCACCAATTATACCGTGAGCTAGCAGCAATCTTTGAACTGGCACAGTCTCTTTAAACCTCAGAGTTTCCATATGTGAAATGAATAGATCCGATGAAACTTTCCTTCTGTTCTAAGTATCTATTTAGAATCTATGGCATTTGCATGTGAGCCACCTGGAAGAATTAGTCCACAGAGAGCCGTGGAAGACAATGTTCATTAATTTCCTTCATTAAGAGCTTAGAAGTTGCCCTGCTACTGTTGGGTATAATAGCAAACAAGACTGAAAACAGCTTTACTTGTGGGGAGAGTACCAGGGAAAAAAACTTTTTAAAAGTTTATGTATTCGACTTTTCATCTACTGTTATTTTGTCATTTATTTTACCACCTTTGCGTAGCACTTTTATTTCTATTATAACATTGTGATCATTCATGGGTCACCTCTAAATTGTGATCATTCATGGGTCACTTCTCAGGCTCTTATACAGGGTGGACATAAAATTCATGTGCAATTTAAATTTAAAGCCACAAGAAGTTGGGAGAGTGGCCTGGAACAGATTCTTCCTTTCTTCGTAGTCCTAGGAGAGAGCGAATCTTTCCAACACCTGACTTCAGACTTTGAGTCTCCCGTGATGTATTATGTGTGAACTTGACCAAGTTGAGGGATGCCCAGGTAATTGTCAAAACGTTGTTTCTGTGTGTATCTCTCAGAGTGTTTCTGGACGAGATTAGCATTTGAATCAGTAGACTAGAAGACCTGCCCTCATCTGCTCCTCAGACATTAGAGTTCCTGGTTCTTGGGCCTTTGGACTCCATGCCTGACACCAGCATGTGTTTCCCATCTTCATCCCCACCCCTAAGTTCTCGCCTTCGGCCTTGTATTGAATCACACCACCAGTTTTTCTGGGTATCAAGTTTGCAGATGGCAGATCATAGGATTTCTTAGCCTTCATAATCATGTGAGCCAATTGCCATAGTATTCCATCTATCTACCTATCTATCCATCCATCCATCCATCCATCCTATTGGTTCTCAGTCACTGAAGAATCTGTTTAATATACCCTCCTGAACTATTAGAAAATACACTTCTGTTGTTCAAGTCACCCAGTTGGTGGCGCTATACTCACCAGGCCTGGCCAACTACTACAGGGTGGACATAAAGTTCCACCCTGAATTAAACCTAAACCCCAGACTCCTGTGTGTCCCTAAGGAGAGAGAGGTAGAGTGAGAACTGACTTTTTTTTTGCTTCTTTATGAATAATAAATGGAATTAGGTTACTATTAAAAATTAAAGAAATGTAAATTGTCTGTGTTCATAGGACATATCATTACAAATTCAAACAAACTCCATTGTTGAATATTTCTTTTTTTAAATTTAAGCCATGAGTGTGAGTCTTGAGCTTTTGGTTTGAAGAGAAGCCTCAGAATGCCTTCTGCTCTTCCAGCCTCTGGTCCATTTACTGAGGCACCAATTGTCCAGCCACCTTCTCACCAGCACAGGAAGGGGCCGCAGCAGGTAATCAGAAGGACACCTACTGATGAGTCACACTGCCTTAGGCACAAATACTTAGCAGCCATGGGTTATCTCTAAGAAAGGGCTTCACATGACAGTTCTCTGGGGACTATGGGTCAGTCATGATCTGGGCAGAGGGTCAGATGGGAAACTGACCATGATGGGTAGAAATGACCTTGAGAGAGCCAGGCAATGTCATTGGAGAGAACGAGGACATTTGCTCAGAGGCATAGCTTACAGAAGAAGCTTTCACTCATGATTTGAGTGCTCATGATGCTCAAGGCCCTAGGAGGAAATACCTAGAGAAACAGCTACATTACTGTTCTGTAGAATCTAAATAGCACGCGAGTTCAGAGATCAGAGATCTGAAAGGTGGCAGCATGCCCAGCAGCCACAGGTGGGCTGAGGCTGTGTTCCATGTTCCCAGTACCAGTATATCCCCATAGACCCCTGTGAGTCCCTAAGGAGAGAGAGGCAGAATAAGAATGGTGGATCGGGAACTCTTCATACATAAAATTGCATCTGAGGTGCCTGCTGCAAACTGTACTTTCAATGCCACTGTGCCCTCTCCCAATCTCTCCAGCAGTGATGGCATTAGCAAAGACACCCAGAGCCTGGGAGTGAAGTCACACATGTCACCACGTGAGCATCTACAAGTATCAGCAAGGCCAGGGTTGGTTTTATGCCTTAGTCTTCTTTCTTGGGCCTCAGCTGCTCTTATGCACCCCCACAACTTGATTTCTACACTGCTGTGTGTGATAGGAACACCTGCCTTCATCAGGGACCATGTTGCCATGGAGTCCACACACGATTTCCATTCCATGTGCATGCACATCATCATTCATTCATGCGCAGTGCTCACGACTTACTTCCCTGGTCCCCCCACTGGGACATGGGAAGTGTGAATGTATTTTCCATAAAGTGCTGGCCTTCATGCAGAACTGTTTTCTTCTGCTAGGGAGAGGTTAGAGTAACAAAGTGCTGTTGTTATGATCCTTCCATTGTGCATTTTTCTTGAATAACGACATTTCTACAAAGAATCTGACTGAAATGAGACATCAGAAGACAAGTGCTTGTTCATATCCTTGAAGAGGGGAAATATTTACAAGAATGACTTCTCAATGCAGACGAGACAGATTTATTTTATTTTTTAAAGATGTGTGTGTAGCACAGGGATGCAAATTATTCCTAACTTCAAGTGAGTTAACACTCTTTTGGCTTAATTCTTTGGGGAAATGAGACAAATTGCAGTTTAGGACTAGGGAGTCATAGTTTTCTATTTATGTTAATTGACTTTTTTAGTCCCTCCCTACAGTTCTATGACTGAAATACATATTGTTAACAATTGCATTTTCCAGATATGAAAATCAAAACACAAAGACATTCAGGCCACCTGGCTAGTAGGTTGTGGAGCTGGAATTCAGACCAAGCAGTGTGAAGGGTACGGTATTTAAGAAGATATTCTATTAGGTTTCCCTGTAATTCTGGAGAAAGAGAGTCTATACATTGAAGAGGGTGTTATTCCATACCCACCCATAGGTTTTGTTCATACATGCATGTCTGACAGATGTCATTTAACACTTTTATAACTTCTAGCTACGTGGCAAGAAGATCTTATGGGAATTCTACTTTCGAAGTTGGGTCTTAGATTCCAGCAAGTTGGAAGAAACCTTATGAAAGAGAAAGGAATTGCTATGTGTGGGTCCCAGATACACATTATACTGAGACTATCCAGGTTGCCCTCTCTTCTGCATCCCTCAAAACATCCAGGTACTAGGATGAAAAGACATTTTTGTTAGAGGTGGCAGAGGAAGGCTCTCAACCTTCACAGGGCAGCACATCTAAGTGGACCCAAAGAAGACGATGTGGCAGGGCAGGACTCCGCCGAGCCAAGGTCCCGGGCACCCAGCTGCGTTCTCTTTCTAGCATCGGCTGGTTTGGAAGGTCAGGTGGGGTTACCATTTGTTTTCTGGCATGCTCACACTTGTTCCCTCAGTGCGGAGGGTAGGGAGTCATCTTCTGGAGGTCGCTGAGACAGGAATCTCATTTTCATCCCAGCAAGCAGCGGCGGCCTCACCCTCCCGGCGGGGTGGGGGGATGTGGGAGCTTTGCCGAAGGGCGGCGGCCGGGCGGCAGGGGGCGCTGTGTGCGGGCGGGGCCGGCGGCCGAGCCTCCCGCGCGCCCGGAGCCTCAGTGCGCGCTCGCGCCCGCGCCCGCGCCGCCCCCACTCCCCCCGCGGGCCGCGCGCCGGGGCCGGAGGGCGGGGAGGGAGGACGGGCGGCTGCCGCGCGGGCCGGGCGCGCTGCGCGGACGCGGAGAGCGCGGGCGAAGGGTGGCGGGCACTCGGCTCCCCGCAGTCGGCACCGGGCGGAGCCGTCGGAGCCGCGCGCCGCGGCCGAGCGGGAGCCCCGGCCGCGCGGGATCAGGTAGGTGACGCGCGCGTCCCCTTTGTGCTGGCATGGCCTCAGCCGGCCGCGGCGCTGGGAGCGCGGGACGGGGGCCGGTGGCTGTCGGCCGCGGGGTCCGCCGCGTCCTGGGGCGTGAACCCTCCAGCCGCGCCGAGCACACCGCCCTGCCCCTGGCGCCGCTGCTGCCCCTCGGGGGCCGCGTCCCGTCGCCGGGGCCACTTTCGGACCTCGCGTTTCCACGCGCTCGCCTCCAGCCGGGGTCCGGCGGGCCAGTTGGAACGCGGGGTCCTCTGTCGGGGTACCCGCCGCGGGCCCGGGGTTGGGAGCCTGGGGCCCGATGCAAGGTCTCGGGAAGAACGAGGGGCGGCGAGGTAGCGGCGAAGTCAGTGGCCGGAGTCGGCGGGCGCGTGTCCTCCGCCTGGCACATCCCTGGCGCGCGGTGACCGCGGCCGCCCGCCCCGCCCCGCCTGCCCCGCCCGGCCTCCCTACCAGCCTGGCCGTGCGGGGGGTGCGCCGCCGCCGCCCGCGCGGGGAAGTTCCCGCAGGTCGCAGACCTCCCTCCCCCAGCAGTCCCCTCCCAGCTCCCCTGCACCATCCTTGGCTCCCGGCTGTTGGGTCGCTTACGTAAGACTGGGGACTTCCCGGAGTTGGAAGAAGGGGTGATTTCTGTTACCCTAATGCTGTTCATAAGCTGGTCTCGGGATGGTAGCTCTAAAGTTCGCGTTCTTTCTGTCTCTCTTTTTTCTAGTGAAATATAAAGGCGTAATCATTGCACAAATATCCTGTCCTTGCCTTGTGCGAGGTCAAAGCTGAGTAACAGGCAAGAGTTAGGCAAGCCCCAGGAACTGTCCCCAGGGGGTCCCTGCTGCCCTGCGGGGGTGGGGGGAGGGGTCTGGCCCTACACTCCGGAGTGACTGGACATCTTGCATTTGGACATAAAGGACTTTTTGGGAGTGGGGCCCGGGAGATGGAGTAGGAACTTGTAACGGTGAATTGGGCTGAAGTGAGATTTATTTGGGGGTGGGGGTAAGATGTGTTTGTGAAGGAAAGACCAGACAGTGAGGTGGCTAGACACCTGCTTGGGCGGGGTGGGGGGGAGTGCAGTTCACAGGAGGGAGAGGCGGGGAGAGGAGGGGAGGAGTCCAGGGGCTTTGTGATGGTGGCAGTGTTTGCTCAAAGCCTCCAGCTGGGGCAGGTCCAAGGTGGTGGGAAGGGTCCCTGTCCAGAGGAGCTGCCCAGGACAGGAAAGGGGAGGGGCAAGGTGTGCCCTGGAAGTCCTGGTGGAATTCACCTCAAGGATTCTGAAGGAGACTAGACTTGTTTGTATTCTTCCCTCTAGTACTGAAATAGGGACCTGGTATTTGTACTTTGGGGGGCCTTTTTTATTTTTGTTTTTATTAATTTTTGAAGGTTGCAAAGGAAACATAACTAGAGGGGTCAGTTGGGGATAAATCATGAAATCTTTGAGTTAAAGGCCCGGATTTGGGGAACCACTGACGGTTTGGGAGGAGCACTCGTTGTGCAAGTCCTGTTTCAGGGCAGCGACTGCAGAGTTGAGAGAAGGGAAGGCCAGGTGCAGGGGTGGGCTCCACCTGGGTCACTTACCAAAGAGTTGCACACGGGTGCGAAAATATGTGCAAATTACTCAGCTTTAACGGGTGAAAATTTCCCAGATCCCACACAGTTTGCGTTTTGCAGTTAGTGTTTACAGAGGCCCCGATTCTGTGTGCGTGCCTCTGGGTACCCACAGATTCAGGTGCCCACAGGCGATGCCATGGGGCTTTTGAAAACTTGAAGAGCACTGTCAAATAAATGTTTTATAAGCAGGTTCCAATGCCCTCGCTTGGCTAGTTGTAAGTCCCGCTGTCCAGGCTGTTTCTGGAGTACAGTGTGTCCCTTGGGATCTGTGCGGTTTGGGACTTTGAGAGGCCCTCACACAGCTCCGTGGTGCTGCCCCCGCGGGGAGGCGAACGTGCTGCCTCGCCCGTCGTTCCTGGGCAGAGGCTGCCGGCCACGTTGCTTGGCTCTGAGAATGCTGTTTTTTCCACAGTGGTCCATCATTCGCCACCACTGCCCTCTTCTGTCTACATTTCCCCTCCCTCCTGGGAGCCTTTCCCTCTGGTGGTGGAGAAAGGGAAGGAAGTCTTCCGTGCAGCCTGAGAGTCGCCTAAACAGGTGGGTCAGCACAGAGCTGCCTGCTCACCCTTCCTACTGTGCGGATCTGATAGTCTGGGGGGAGGGGGCCTCAGCAACCTAGGCCACACAAAGGCTTTCCCACTCTGTCTGAAATAGAGGATGAGCTGGGTCCCTGCCCCGGGGAGCTGGGTGGGACTGAGCCCCCACATCCTTGCAGGGCGCTGTACCAGCAAGGAAGCCCTGGCTCCCTGGGGTGTGGGAGCTTAGCAGCAGCCTGGAGGCTGGGAATGGAGAGGAATGGAGTTTATAGAGATGGACTCTTCCTGTCACCCTAAGGAGTTTTTTACTAGGAGTGAAGTTGAAGGTGCCTTTCTTTAAGTCTGGAGAAGTCATTTGAGGTGACCGTTCTGGGACCGTCCTCCTTTCCCCTTTGTTTCTGCTACATATGAGCACCTTTTCTTAATTAGAGGAATAAATTAAATTTAGGCTACTGTTCACATACCTGCTGGGTAACAGGGCTGAGGGGCAGAGCTTGTACAGCTTCCTGACGCAGCTCTTTAACCTTGGGCTAGTGTCTGTGCCTCCCAGGACTGCTTCCATTCTTTCAGGATAAAATTGAGGTGGGGACTAAATGTTCTCTGAGATTCAGAACTAAAAATATCCTGCTTAGGTGGTATTTTGTAGGAGAATCAGTATTTCAGGATTACTTACCATGCAACCATTTGCAAGGATTATTTGTAAGAGAAAAGATGTATCTTAACTTCAGAAGAGAGTGCCTTTTCTCAAAGGTGATGTGTTGAGAAATGAGGGTGGTTCCTTGCTGATAAGACTCTCCATCTTCCCTTATTCCCTGAATAATCTAAAACCTGATTGGAATGTACTTCCTGGCTGTTCCGTAGGGCTGGGACAAGGGCTTTCTCCAAGGAGCAGGTGTTCAAGCTGGATGCAACATTTACAGAAAACTGACACGAAGGTGTGTGTTGGTCAGTGTTTACTGCCTCCTTGTGCTTGTCACTGGGGGCAGAGGAGATGTAGTTAATAGTCACTAAGCCTGCTCCTCAGGGCTCTGCCTGTATAATACATGCAGTTCTCACAGCCCTGTAGTGCAGATGTAGGTGACTGTCCCCAACTGACAGAGTAGGGTGGAGCAGAGAGCAGTGATGCCCATGGTCGCACACGTGGTAAGTGTTGAAGCTGGCTTTGAACCCAGAGGCTTCAGAGGCTGATGGATTTCATGCCCTGGAGGTGGTCACAGTCTGGGGACATTATAATTTGTATTGACAGTGGGTCTGGTGATGGTAGAGGTGTCCGTGTTGCAGAAGGATCCACAGGAGGCTCCTCATTTAGCCCAGGGAGGTGGACTAAGGAGTCTGTTTACTGAGGTGGATGACCCGACAGGCCCTTGAAGAATGAGTCAGAGTTAGCCAGGCAAACCTGAGGGCCAAGGCCATGTCGGGGCCTGGGGTGGGCGAGGAGCTGAGAACCAGCAGGGTGGTGCTAAGCGTCCTCCAGCTACTTGGCACCCGGGTGTCGTGGATGGAGGGCAGTGTTCTCTGAGAGCTGTTCAAACCGAGACTTCTGGGTGTAACCTAGTGTCTCCCGGAAGGTCCCATCAGTGCCTTTTCATTTTCCTTGTTGCATGTCGGAGCCCCTCTCCCTGACGGTTCCACCTGGCGGAGCAGAGAGAGTCAGGAACCGATCAGGGAACCACCTGTAGAAACCATTGTCTTTACGCTTCAGCAACATTATTCTTCTGTCCCCAGTGACCTGCAGCACCCGGTGGGCCTGCGGTTGGGAGCCTTCAGGCTAGATGGACGGGGTAACGCAGGCTTTGGTGACTTTTGCTCAAGCAGCTGTGCAGGCAGAGACCCTCTGGAGTCAGAGGGAGGTTTCCAGACCCTGAGAGTGGGTGCAGACAGTGTCTTGCAGTGGGGTGTCTGTCCTGGGAGTGTGCACGTACCTTGCAGCATCGTCTTCCTAAGAACAGTTTTTAGGCTTCCAAAGAGCCACTTTTCAGCTGTCCTTTGGACTAGGCACAGGTGGCATTTGGTGGGTGGCATTTAAGGTCCTCTGGGGACAGAGGAATTGCTGTGTGAACTAGAATGTCTCTCAGATGTCCACTGACTGCTGTCCATGCAAACCGCTGGGCCCCGACCTTTCACAGTGCGTGTCGGGACCAGAAAGCTTTGCTGGGCTGCAGGAGTCCACTCACTCACCCCCCACCACTGGCAGCCTGTGTTCTAGAACAGACTCTTGGGTTTCCATACCACTTGCTGCCCCCTGTGTGGCTTGTGAGAGGTGGGGAGTGTTCCACTTCACTGAAATGCACAGATCTCTGTGTTAGGGGGGCTCTTTTTACTCAAGTTCAGAAACTCAAACAGGTATGTGCTGAAGCTTCCATCAATGTGAGCATTTTTTAACTTTCTGGGGCTATTGTCTTGATTCTGCTGGGGTGTCTGGCTTTTTCCTGCAACTTCTGTTACTCTAG
The DNA here is from genome assembly GCA_963573935.1 of Arctocebus calabarensis. NCBI lineage: Eukaryota > Metazoa > Chordata > Mammalia > Primates > Lorisidae > Arctocebus > Arctocebus calabarensis. The sequence continues at coordinate 43,463 of CAUYON010056503.1, forward strand.
AAGCTTGTGTGCCCCTGAGTTGAGTATGTACCTGGCTCCAACCTGTCTTTCCAGGGCTGATCACCGAGCCGCTGTAGACTTTTTATGCCCTGGGATGCTCTCCCACTCTCCACGTGCCATATTTCCAATTTTCTGTGAAGGCCCAGCACAAATTCTGCCTTTTTCTTTGAGCTATAAGATAATTGATGTGGGTGACAACAGAGATCCCTCACCTGACAGTGGAGCTGTACGGATGAGAAAATGGAGCCACACAGAGCCAGCGGGGTAGAGGCCCAGGCCCAGGCACGGCCAGCCCGGCACGCACAGACCCTTGTGTTCTTTCTTCTCTTCTCAGGCAGAAATATTTTTCTCTTCCAGGTGCTTCCATAGCAACTTTTTTTTTTTTCCCCAGAACCTGTAATTGCAGTTAAATATCTGTAATCTAATTTTAGTGATTTATGTAACTGTCTTATTTCCTCTATTAAATTATAAGCTTTGCAAAGGTAGGAACTTACTCATTTTTGCATTCCTTCAGCATGTATCATGCTCGTTCTGAATGAAGTTTTAGGAAGTGGTTGACTGTAAGATAAAGGAACCTGGTTCAAGAGGGAAGCTTAGAGCAGATTATGAGTGAAGACGTTTGAATTCTGTCCTCCAGCAGGACGCAGGCAAGTCTGGAGATGCAGATTCTGTCTTGGGAAGGTCAGGTCACAGAGAAGCACCCCAGGGCACTGTAAGAAGCCAGTGGGAATATCAGTGTGGGCTCCGGAGCGAGGCAGTGGGAACAGCTAGAGGCCTAGAATATGAAGAGAGAGCCCTAGAAAATGCTGGATGTGGGCACAACTGGGAAGCGAGTTCCAGAGGGACTTTGTGTCACAAGTGACCCAGCAGACGTACCCCTTGTCCTGTGATGTCTGTAGTCTAGGGACGGGAGACGCGTGGCGAGTGGGCAGTGAGGTCCACGTGTTGAGGGGTTCCGGTGAGGACATGCCTTGTGGCTGCTGGAGTGAGTGTGGGTGGACTTAGCAGCTGGGGCTGGTGCAGAAGGGGCACAGGCCCAGGCTGAGTGGTGCTTGCCAGAGGAGGTTGGGGGCACTGGGCTGGATGACCTCCCAGGAGCAGCAGAACAAGGTGGGCTTCATCGCCCTGATGAGTTGGTGTCCCAGAGAAAAGGCCAGACACCCTGGAAAGAGTGTTTTCCAGGTAAAGGCGGGAGCCCCGGACGCTCCTGTGGCTCTTCCCTGTAGGAGCTGAGGAAACACGCCACCACCTGTGCTGTGAAGTGTGGCTCCCTGCGTTCTCTGGCTCCGAGCACACGCAGAGCATGCCACACTCCTGTCCCGCATTCACAAAGGGGACACAGTGTGTGTACTCTGGGGACTCTACATGGCAGAGACCCTGGGGCCTGGCTCTTGGTTAGGTGATGAAGAACCTCAGAAGCAGCTGGTCCCTGGATGGATTGTCCCCACCGCCCTGATCATGAGAGTGCCACCTGGCACCTCCTGACCACATCTGTACTGGATGGCGGTAGTTGAGGGTGAGGAGAGAGGAGGAGCTTCCAGAAGATTCGAGAGATGGTGCTTCAGGATCTGAAATTTGCTGGCTCAGGAGTATGTGTTTCCTCCTGGTCACATGGCAGCCAGTCCTCGGTGTGGACAGGCCAGAGCTGTAGACGGGAGGTCAGAGCTCCCACTCGCTCGTTACGTCTCAGTGAGGCACCGGCCTTGGGCTGGTCGAGGGAGGCCGGCAGAGTGCAGGACACGGCCAGATGCTGCAGGAAAAAGGAGAAAACTTCCTCTTTGTGTTTTCCCTTTTGTGACCCTAAGACACTGTCGTGCTCCAGTGCACGGTCACCCTGTCCTCCCAAAACTGCTCCCAGCTGCCTTCCCCACATCCCTCCTGGCTTGCGTGTAGGGGCAGGAGTGGCCACTTGTGAGACTAGGAACTCCGTTTATCCCAGTGGGCAAGAAACTCAGAACCCAATGTGGGTGAACCGTAGGGAAGGCGCTGGGGCTGGGAAGGTGCAGGTGGAAGCATCTCCACCGGGCTCTGCTTCCATCTCCCTGGGCCTGACTCCATCTCTCTGTCCCTGCTTCTGGGTCACTCTTCTCAGAAGGCCAGTGGTTGTGTTGGATTAAGGGCTACTTTATTCATGTCATCTTCACTTGATCACAAAGGCCACAGTCACAAGTACCAGGGGTGAGGAGTTCAGTCTACCTTTTAGGGGACACAATTCAACTCAATACGTACACACATAGTATATGTATAGGGTATGTGTATCATAGACATGTTCTATATGTATATGCATAAAATACTGAGATACTGAGATATCTGGATATATCTCAGTTACTGTGTTTGTACAGAGTAGTATATGCTTAGCGGCAGAACACTTATTAACAAGGACTTAAACAGGTTTCTGTTTTCTGCATAGCAAGGCATTGAGGCAGGTGGTCACCAGCCCTGGGATGTCGTGAGGACCTGGGTTCTCCTCTGCCTGCTCCACCATCCTTAGTCTGCTCTCCTATGTCCCCATGCTGACTGCCCCTGGTCCACGCACGGCCATGGCTGTAGATACAGGCTACCTCTGTGTCTAAGGCAGTGCGTGGGAGTGGGGGTGGGAGGTGTCAGCTGCCTGTGGTCCTTTTTATTAGGAAGAAACTGCAGCCCCTTTGTTTGAGTCCCTGGGGCGGAAGCTGGGCTGCAGGGCAGGTCCAAGAGGAAGAGAAGGTGGAGGGTAAGAGCTGTCGAGTGGAGAGCCAGATAGAAACACCACCTTGTGGCCGGCACCCTTGGCCATGCTGAGCTTTGACAAACTGCCTCCCCCTCCCTCTGACCTGCTCCTCCTGGAGCAGCTGGAGCCCACAGGAGCGAGGTCCCAGGCAGTGTGCACAGGGCCCTGGAGCAGCTGGAGCCCACAGGGGCGAGGTCCCAGGCAGTGTGCACGCGGCACTGGAGCAGCAGGAACCCACAGGCTCAGGGTCCCAGGCAGTGTGCACGGGGCCCTGGAGCAGCAGGAACCCCCAGGCTCAGGGTCCCAGGCAGTGTGCACAGGGCCCTGGAGCAGCAGGAACCCACAGGAGCAGGGTCCCAGGCAGTGTGCACGCAGCTTACAAGTTGCTGGCACAGTGCTGAGCACACCTGTGCCTGTGTGACCACAGTGCAGCTGCAGCAGGGGCCAGGACGTGACAGTCTTGCCCTGTTCCCTTCTGTGTCCACAGCACCTGGCACAAAGCCTTCACGGAGTAGGTGCCCATTAAATGTCCGTTGAACTGAATCCCTGACTTCCCTCTTGAAAAGCATCTGAGTCCAGAAACAGTCACATTCATTCGTGGTAATATTCACAGATGTCCTACTATTCGTTTGTGGTTTACGTTTTTATTATTATTCCTTGTTCAGTTATCCATTCATTTGGCAAGAACTGCTTGGTCCTCGGGATTCACAGGCACATTGAGGACCTTGCAGTGAAGGTGGGTGTAGGGAGGACAGGGCGGGGGCGGAGGAGGCCTGTTGGGAAAGAGGTGGGGATGAGGGCAGTGTCTGGCGTCCTGTAGGGTCAGCAGGGCAGGTGTTCATCTTGTACACTTCCGGAATTTCATCAGTTGCACTTCCACCATAGTGAAAACCGGCGGGAGCCCTGCAGGCCCCTGCACCCTTGGCCTTCTGACTCATTGCTCTCCTGTTGAGGAACAGCTGGCTTGTAAGGTGCAGGGCGTTTCGTGTGCTGAATAAATACAGTGCAGCCCCCGCTTTAGGCCAGGTCCGTACTGTCCTGTGGACAAATGTGGACAAACGTGGATAAGACTCGGAAGGTTGTGTTTTCATTTCCTTCTGAAAGGAACGCACGATTCCTGCCTGCAGATGAGCCGAAGGGAGTGTTTCTTATCTGTTAATGCTTTAATCACTCCGGGGATTCTCCTTCCCCTGGCAGCTCTGCTTCCTTGAAAGTGGCCACGTGTAGTGCGTCCAGCCATTCCCGGGGAGGACCAGCTCAAGTGTGCCAACCAGGCACTGACGGAGGCCTTGAGGTGTGTCCAGCTGGCCTGGCAGGTAAGGGCTGTTTTCTCCGGGCACCCAGGCCTTATGCCTGTGCAGCTGGGCAAACAAAAGGCCCAGAGTGAAGGGGAGTGTGGGCCTGGGGCTGGTTGACCCCTCGGCACCCCTGGCCCTATGGGATGCTGGAGTCCTTGACCTCTGGCCAGGCAGTCCCAAGTGAGGTGTTCTGTCAGTGGGTTTCTAGTGTGAAAAACAGATGCGAAGCATTCAAGAACAAGTTTTACAAATATATGGATTAATGTTAAGATGATTATATCATGGCTTTATTAGGTTAAATAAAATATGTTGCTAAAATTACTTTCCCATGCTTTTTTTTTTAAAGGGCTACCAGAAGATGTAAAGTTACATATGCAGCTTGCACCTCACTGCCCTGAGCCCGTGAGTTGCTGATGTGGAGGGCTGGGAGTGTGTTTCCCTCCATGGGACCGGCCTTTTGGCCAGCTCTGACCCTTCTGGCCTGCACCAGGATTGGGGTCCCAGCCCTGAGGGCATCCCTGGCCTGTGTCCCAGGCCCGGCTGTGCCATCCCACTGGCAGCAGACACCTCTCCTTTCATGCCTTGACTGTAGTTGTGGATGCTTCTGACCTCCCGGGCCCCCTTTCCTTTTGGTGGAGTCTGACCCCCCTCTTCTCCGCAGCCTGTGGTATTCAGACTCAGTCATTCAGTCTATTCAACTCCATTTTGTATATAGATTCGAAAGTTTTTGGACCTTTCTTTTTAAAAGTATGTAAAAGGAGGATTTAGGTTAGATGAACTTTCTATTTTTCCTTAAAACCTCCTTGACTGTTGGAACCTGCCTTGGCATTCGTTGTCCGTCAGGTTATTCCCACATGTCCCACTGACTTTTCCTCCAGGCCCACCTATCTCTGTCACAGCTGCCAGTGCATTTGCCACTCGGTCCCCCTGGCCATCTAGGGTCAAGGAAAATGGCATCCACGGAGCCCTCGTGGTGTGGTAGATGGCCAGTGAAGACTGGTGGGGAGAAACCTGTCATACTCGTCTGTTCTCTGAACATTCTGCCTTGCACCCTGGGCCCAGCCTGCACATCTACACCAGCAGCCTGTGTGCATTGCCCGCGTCCAGCCGGCAGCCTCACCTGTGAACCGCTGTCCTCTGCCGATGCCCCTTGCTGCTCAGCTCTTGGACCCTGCTTACCTTTTTCTGGTAATCCTGCATTTCTGATTTGTGCCATGGCTCTCAGAGTTGCCTCCATTTTCTTCTGCAGCTTTGAAACTTGTGGCTTTCTCTGCCTGCTGTCACCTGACATTCTGTTGTCCCGGGCTCCCCGTGGCCTCTCCCTGCCTTCCCATACCTGTTTTTCTCTGTGTCCCAGCCTTGCCCTGGCACTCTGCCTTCTGTGACTGTCAGACATGGGTCCCTCTTCTTCCTGCTGCTTCCGGGGTCTCTGGATGGTCCATTTAGGACCCATGGGTTCCCCTGAGCAGCTCTAACATTTAGGGGGTGACGTGGGATGACGTCGGCATCCTTTTACTCCCTGGACACAGAACATATGGCCCCTGATGGCCTAAGAGCTTTAGCAGGTGAATTATTTTTATTTTGTTTTATTTTATTATTATTATTATTATTTTTGAGACAGAGCCTCAAGCTGTCACCCTGGATAGAGGGCCATGGCATCACAGCTCACAGCAATCTCCAATTCCTGGGCTCCAGTGAGTCTCCTGCCTCTGCCTCCCAAGTAGCTGGGACTACAGGCGCCCACCACAACGCCTGGCCATGTTTTGGTTGCAGCCGTCATTGTTGTTTGGCGGGTCCGGGCTGGATTCGAACCCACCAGCTCAGATGTACATGGCTGGCGCCTTAGCCCGCTGAGCCACAGGCGCTGAGCCGCAGGTGAATTATTTTTAAAGCCCAGAAACAAGGATTAGCTCCAAAGTTTTTTTTTTAAATACATCACAAGTGTCTGTTAACAAGTAATGCTGTATTATGTCAACACAAGTTGGTTGTTATTGAGTCAACTGAAACTTAATGCATAGTTAGGAATTACATTTGACCAGAGAGAGATGAGGGTTCTTTTCAGTTTGGCATGAAGCAAGGTGAAGGTCCCATGTCCCTGAATGAAGCAACCCCCCTACCTTGTTCCCATCTCCTGTTGATGGTGGAGATGAGGCTTAGAGTTGGACATTTGTCTTTTGCACTTTCCTGGGGTGAACATGCCACAAGCTGATCCCCAGAGCTAAGGGGTGTATCTTAGTCATTGTGTTTCCAGCTCTGGCTGCAACACAGTGTGTTCAACTTTTCACGCAACCCTGTGTGTGTGTTATCTGTACAAATATTTTTTAAAAAGGATATAAAGATCCTTCTTGAAAGTCTGTATTTTTCTTTTTCCTAAACCACCACCCTATGGTGGTTTTCAAAACCATGCATTTCTATGAATTGACCCCAAATGGCAAAAACCCTTAGCTGGGCTGCTAATAAAACTAGTCATCCTGGAGCTCCCATAATTGTAGTTGATAAGGCTTTAATTTAAATTATCTTTGACTCTTTCCTTGTATTGTCTTATGTATGCTGTGCACAACAGACTGTTTATGTAGAAACCAGTCTAGTTACAATATGACTACCATTATGTGGTAATAAATACCTTCCCAGATAAGATGGAAGTTTTTCTTGTTAAGCATTAAATTGTTATTCAAAATTTTTTCCCTAAGAGTAGCCGAAGGAAACATTTTCTAATGTGATAGAGTAGATGTTAGCAGTAGGCTCTGCTGTAGGAAGGAAGTGAACATAACTCATGTTGACTCAGCGGGGGAATGAATGTCTAGGCCCAAACTGGGTGAAAGGATGGCTTAGCGATAAACACTTTATTTTTATTTGCAGTGGAATTATTACTTTAGACCGTTGTACTTTGGGGAATCTGGCTCAAGGAAATGATACTAAATGAGGAGAAAAATAAATGCATTATGCATAAATGGACCTCTTCATGTTTTGTTTTTTAAATGATAGCCCCAAATGGAAAAAATCTAAATATGGTAAAATAACTATCAGGCTCTAATCAGATAAGATGTTTGGAGATTGTGGACATGGGAAAATGTTTCCTATGTTATTAAGTGAAAACAATTTTGGGGAGGCACAATTATACAATGTAATGTGCAAACATGTAAAAAAGAATTGTAACTCAGAAGGATTGCAACGTTTTTTGCTATTTGATTTTTTTATTGTGGTTATATTTCATTTTTAGTGAAATAAATTATTTTAGTTTTTAAAAATTTCAAATTCTGCCACCAACACACATAAACATTTTATTATTTAGTATACAATTTCATATATATATATATCTACACACACATACTTATACATATATTCATATGTGTATATTTCAGCAAATAAGTTGAGCCTGTATCCCAGGTGGATGTTTTGCTGCTGTGGACTTGAAGAGAAATGAACACTAACTGAGGAAGAATCTCTCTTGTTATTAATTTATCACATTTATCAAACAGAGCCATGAAGACCTCAACCCAGTGTCCTGAGGGTTTGCCGCTGGGGCTCACCTTCTTCCACACCTCTTCCGGTCTGGCTGGGGACAGTGACAGAACTGTGACATTGTGTCCTGCACCCTGCTGGGCCGTCTCCTGGTACAGCAGGTGTGGTCAGCGCTGCAGCCGATGAGGCAGGACTGTGGGATAAGAGCTGGGCGTCCACTCAAGATTTCAGCCGCCCGGTCAACATTCCCATTTTACTTATCCATACAGTGAAGTTAGTACTAGGGTTACTACTTTTGGGGGCTCCTCAGAGGATCAAATGAATCATGATATGGAATTTTAAAGAAAAATGTTAGAGACCTGTACAAAAAGCAGACACACAGGTAACTCTTAAAGCTCCATGGTAGAGAGGCCTGTGCCCTGCAGAACCCTGAGGACAGCGGAACTGGAGTGCGGCCCCAGGCACGAAGGGTCCATCTGGCAAAAACTGCATTGGCGACTCAGACACTGTCCTTCCAGCCCACAAACCTCAAGTATTACCACCATCTTGTTATTTTCTCTGTTTTTTTTTTTTTTTTTTTCCCGGTAAAGTTAGAACAGCCTAAATGAAATAATGCCCTATCACCTCCTTTCTCTAATTTTCTGTTTGGATTGTTGTTTTAAGTTTATAGTGAAATGATTGTGACTCAAATTTTACCTAGAATGTGCTGTTTAATCTCCAGCACATTTTCCATCTTTCTTTTGGTTACTGATTTCTACTTTAATTTCATTGCATGTGAGGGCATGCTTTGTACAATTTCTGTGTTTTATTTGTTTTCTTTCATGTTTAAGTTGTGTTTTGTGGCCCAGAATGTTCCCTTTGAGCTAAAGGACTTGTGTATTCTGCTGTTGTCAGATGGAATATTCTAGATCAAGTAGATGAATTTGATTGTTAGTACTGTTGAGTTCAATATGTTCTTACAGATTTTCTGCCTGCTGGATTTTTTCCATTCTTTTTTTTTTTTTTTTTTTTGAGACAGTCTCACTTTGTTGCCCTCGGTAGAGTACTGTGGTGTCACAGCTCACAGTAACCTCAGACTCTTGGGCTCCAGTGTTCCTCTTGTCTCAGCCTCCCAAGTAGCTGGGACTACAGGCACCTGCCACAACATCCTGCCATTTTTAGAGGTGAAGTCTTGCTCTGGCTCAGGCTGGTCTCAAACCTGTGAGCTCAGTTGATCCACACACTTTGGCCTCCCAGAGTGCTGGGATATCAGGCCTGAGCCACCTTGCCTGGCTAGATGTGTCCATTTCACAGACCTGATTGAATCGAGGTCTGTGAAAGGCTCAGACTATTAATAGTGAATTTGTTTGTCCTCCTTGCAGTTCTATCAGTTTTACCTCCTGTATTCTGCTGCTGTTTCCTAGGGTGCCTTCATGTTTAGGGTTGACAATTCTCTTTGGAGAAGTGACTCCTTTATTTTAATGTTTGGTTATGTTTCTCTTTGTGCCTGATGATAGTTTCGCTTTGAGATGTCTGAAATTAACTTAGCCCAGGTTTTTTTTGATTACTCTTAGCATGGTATATCTTTTCCTATCTTTTATTTTTAACTTGAATCTTCATATTCGGAAATGTCTTCTGGGCAATACAACATACAGTTGAATTCTTGCTTTTTTATTCACTCTGAAAGTGTTTTGTTTTTAAACTGTCCAACTTCTTTTCTTTTCTGCAACACATTAGAAGAATAAGAGTTTTCTGAGGCTACACAGCAAATACAAAAACATTAAGGAAAGCTGATTAACAAAGAAGAAGTCTCTGCATACTCTTCATTATGTCTGACAGTATAGATAAGCAAAAAATGTCCTCAAACCAGCAAGTGGCCTGAGGGCTGTAGGTTGGACACCCCTGAGACCATTTACATTTACACAGATTTTTAAAATGGAAAATAATGCATATTGCTGTTTGGAGGTTTTTTTTTTTTTTAATTCTGTATTAGTGTATAAGTGTACCTTACTTCTTTTCAAACTTACACAGTCAAAGGATTTGCTCTCTAAGTTCTTTAAAGTTGGTGTGTGTTTCATGTCGCCATTCTAAATAAACAATTTTATTTCCCTGTGGCAATGCCTTTATGATAACAAGCTTCTTATTTTGTGCCTCTTTTGGTATCCAGTTGTGTAAATCAATTGGTTCTTTGTTAAGCGGCTTTAAGCCTAAGGATCAGCTTCATTTTTATGAGTGATTTCTTAGATTTAGGAACTATAGTCCTAATAAAAGATCACCACAAGAGAATTAAAAAAAAAAATCTCATTTAATGAATTGATAACCAGTGAGCCAGTGAGTTTGTTTCATAGCTGTCGTTTGACAAACGTCTCAACCACTGAAGAGCACATTTTATTTTCCCCCAGTGAGGACAAATGGGAACTGACTGAGTGCGGGGCGGCTCTGAAGGGACCCTGTGTTTGCCGGCCACAGACCGTTAGTGTGCGACGCGTGTAAACAGAGGGTGCTTTATGGCTGCCGGACAAGACCTCTATTCATGTGAAAGTCTAGCAAATCACACGTGTGAAAGCCCCCACTACAGTGGCTGCAGAAGCTTAACTGCACAGAGCTCTATCCTGCTCTTTGAAATAGTCCCCTGTGAGTTCAGCAGCGGCTAAACAACAGCCCTGGCCTTGGAAATGGAAAGGGGGGAGGAGTGGAGGGATTCCTCTGGCGCTCTTTGGTGTGCGTGTATTAAGGAATTGTAGGTAAGCAGGAGGGTCTCCCTTCCCCAGCAGTGGTTTGCAGCGATGCCAGCGGGCACGTCTAGAACGTCTGTTCATAGGGGAAGGACTACGGGGCAGGAACAGCCTGCTCGGGCTTCCTCGGGGCTTCAGAGCAGACCCCACGCAGGACTTGCTTCAGGGAGGCTGCCGAGCAAAGAAGTGAGGCCTTTCGGTGGAGATTTAATTCAGAGTTTGCAATATGTTCCGCGTAGTATATGTGATCCTTTGTGAGGCAAAAGAAAACTAATGATTTTCTCTCAGTGTGTAGTGTCTCATGAGTAAAGCGTATTCTATCGAGAATGATTAGCCTCTAAAAATTTAAACCTATAAATGCAGCATAAAAATATTGAAAGAGTAGTTGAATAAAGAATGAAGAATAAAATCACCTTTAGTCTGAAGTGATTTTCAAAAGCTTTTATTTGCATTTCTCTAGAAAAATTGTGTATGCAGGTGTGAAACTTAAATTTATGTTCACAAATGCCATCATATCATATAAATTGTTTTGTATTGTGCCTGTTTGCTGATATATCTCATATATCCTTTCATATAGCATGCAGCTTTGAGTTCTTCACTTGTACAGATGATATAATGTCATTTATTCAATTTGTTCTCTACTAAGGGATGTTTACGTTGCTTTTCACTTCTTGTACTTGCAAAGAAGGCTACCAAAGTTGGTGTTTTGTGTTAATATTTCTCTAGAGTACATACCCAGGGCAGCCTATGTGGGCCAGACTTATGTGTATTTTATATTTTGATTTGTTTCCGAGGGTTATGTGTGGGCATTTTTCCAAAATGGCATTCACCGTTGCATTACTAAGAAATGCAAGTTCCGCTTTCACTGCTTTGATCAGTACTGAGTTTTTCTTCAGCGGTATTGAAGTTTTTGATCATTGCCAATCTGAGTTGTGGTATCCTTTTACTTCATGTCTTTAAATAAGAGTGCGATTCAGCATCTTTTTGGATGTTTATCAGCCACTACATTTTCTCTTTCTGTGAATTACCTATTTACATTGTTGGCCTACTTTTCTATTGCTGTGCTTTCTACTGATATTTCCTTTGTAAATTAGTGGTATTCTTCATTGCATGTAATGAGCAAAATTGTTTCCAGTTTTGTGATTCATTTCTTGCTTGGCTTATGGTATTTTTTTCCAAATAGAAATACATTTTATATAGCTAGATCTTTATGACTTTTTTATTTCTGAAATATGCTTTGAAAAACCTTCCTCCCTTCTGGGTTACGAACAAATTTTTAAAAAAATCAAATAGTATTTTTAAACATTGTTAGGAAACAAGCCTACTAGCCTTTTGTCCCAACACTGTTTAGTGACTGAGCCATCTATCTCTAACTCTTTTAAGACACTACGTAGAAGTATCTCAAGATATCTAAGAGCCAAGGGTGGGAACAGGTGCTTTGCAGCCAGACTTATTAGTCCGCCACTAACCAGCTGTGTAACTGGAGCAAAGATTTTTAAACTCTTTCCTCTTCTGTGAAACGCAGCCCTGGTGCAGTGGCTGCTTTTGGTGATGCTGTGCTTGTCACAGCTGGTCAGTGAAGGCCATGTAGTCATGACTCAGAGAAACAGAGTATTGGTCCAGATGGGATACGTACTGCCCTTGCTTCTCATTGCCACTTCTGACTGTCCTGCTTTCTTCACTGTCCCTCTTCCTTCTCATTTGACTCTTCTCCAGACGGATTCCCGCCCCCCCCCCCCCCCAAGTGCTCCACCACCTGCTCTGGCGTTTTAGCAGCTAATTCACTGTGTTGCTTCCTGTTACCACTTCACCGTATGTGGCAGGTCATGCCGGAACTGTGATCCCTCTCTTTCTTCCCTCATCTCCTCCTTTCTGACCATCCTTTCTTCCACTTACCATTAACCACCCATTCCTATGGTGATACCATATTTTGAAATCTGGACGTCCTGCAGTTAACCTCCTCTTGGACCCGATCTTTAAAAACACAGTAAGATCTCCATAGTTGACCACACCCCTGCACTGACCACCTCCTTAAGTTGACTGGTTTCCCTAGACGCACGTACGTGTCAGTACAGTGGCCTCGCTCCTTATGTTGACCAGCTGGTTACGTCCCTTGGGTGGTCACTTCCGGGGTCTGTTGTTCTTCAGCCCTGCCTCCTTAGCAGTGCTCATCGCAGCCGATGTTCTCACTTCTCTTCCTTCTGGAATGCTGTCCTACTTTCACAGTCACCTGGCAAAAACCCACCTGTGGCTAAATCCAGATTCCGACTGCTCCACACCTGTGCCCAAGGAGAGAGACCCTGCACCTTGCTGCTCTGCCGCTGGTTACGACCACGGTCTCAAGGGCCCCCACAGTTCTGCTGTGTGTCCCCGGCTTCTGGAAACCACTCTCCCCTGGGAAATTCCCCCGGGCTGTGGCCCCGTCCTCACAATTCTTCTCTTCTCCTTCCCTTTGCAGCCACGCCCAGGGGACTCACTTAGTGTCCTGACCGCGACAGCACGTCCACCCGGGTCCTGTGGTCTGCACCTTGTGTCCCTGACCCCTGCTCACCCTGCAGGCTGTCCACGCACGCACATTTCCAGGCTCTGACACAAGGCCCTGGGAGAGTCTTTGACGTTTCTTCCTACCCACCCCCCCCCCCGCCCCTTCCTCACAGCCCTCTGGTCAACCTTTAGAATCTGTTGGGTTTTCTCTTCTCACTGCCTTCACCACTGTCCTCTTTGTTGAGCATGTTCTGTCTGTGTGTCCTCTCAGCTTCCTGTTCCTCATTTCATTCAGGTCTCACTTAAAATAGCACCTCTTCAGAGAGGCCTCAGGGGCCTCGCTGACACAACAGCTCACCTTCCTGCACCTGGTTTTATGTTATTGTCGCTCTTTCCTGTGTCCGATGGCATGTCAATAATGTGTGTGTGTGCACATTGGGGTGTGTGTGTGTAGCACACTCAGATACCCATGTGCACACGCACACACGGAGTTGTAATGATTTTCAGCGGCTGTCCCTAACTGATTGATTGCAGCTGGTTTTAGTTGGGGGCATTTATTTAACAGGAAGTACGTATGTGTAACTCCCTAACAGGACCCTTTGCTATATTGATAGACATAAAGAAATAAATGGCAAAAGAAATAAATGAGTAAAATACTATCTTTAATATTTGTGGTACAAAAGAAATAAATGAGTAAAATACTATCTTTAATACTTGTGGTTCAGGTTGTCTTTCTGTTATTCTGAACCATTGAGTCTTCCGTTCACGAATGGAGCAGCACGTGTCCTGTGAAGGAGGGAATTAGGTTGGGCGCCCAGCACTGCGGGGAGCACCCGTGTGCTCCAGAGTGGGCAGCCGGGCCCGGCTTCAGTGTGTCATCCTTGCCTCAGTGACTCTGAGGATCGTGCGTGGGGTAAGGTCCAGGCCGACCTCCTGGAGAGCAGGGACTAGCTGCTGGTGTCTCAGCAGGAGGTCGGGTGCCAGAAAGGGTTGAGGAGCGGATGGACACTGCTGCAGGGCTTCTGCTGGGATGTGCCTTGCTGGTGCTCTGCTGACCCAGGCACTACAATTGCCTGGGATTATTGGGACTGATACTGCAAAGAGCAATGCTGGGCTCCTGGGCAGTGTGCAGGGGCTGGAGGATGGCACTCCACCAGCCGAGAGTCTACAGGACCCTATTTGCGCCCAGGTAGTGTGGGTGCAAGTTAGCTCTGCACCCATGGACTGCTGTCCAGGTGAGGACAGGGGCTTTGCAACCTGCCAATAGCCAGGCAGGCCACATGAGGATCCCAGCACACTCCTCTGGACAGACAGGTCTGCGGCCAGTCGATCTTTAAAAAAGCCTTATGATGCAGCTAGAAAAGGCGCCCCAGCTGGGCAGAGAGCTTTCCTTCCTGCTGGAAGTTTTAATTCTGTTTACAAGCTTCTCATACCTGGGGAGGGTGGCAGAAGCTTGTGGTAAAAGAAGTTGCACCATGTTTTGTTTGGAGGATTGGAATGTATTGCAAGAAAAGGCAGAAAATAGATTGGCAACAGTCTGGGTGCCATTTTCTGGAATGGGTGTCTTGATGTAAGCAAGAGGCTCACTGTGGGTCAGGCCAGGTGACCCTTGGAGGTCAGGTCAGAAATCTTGGTGGTGGCGGGGGACCTTAGCATTGGAGGTTTCAGGGCTGAGCAGCCTGGCCACAAGCATTGCAGGAAAATTAGCATGCCGCACCTGCACTTGGGCAAAGCTTGCTCTTAGCACAGGCGCTGTAAGGAGGGAGCATCTGCAAAGAGAAATGTGTGGCTGACCCCCAGGTGTCTTAGTGTGCTCTAAGCATTGCCGTCCCATCCCCTCCTCCCAGGGGACCAGGGGACTGCAGCAGAGGCAGAGGGGGAAGTCGGAGTGTGCACCTGGTTTTGTTTTTTGCTCCCTGACCAGAAGTGCCTAAAAAAAAAGCAGAATTCAGCTGTTGGTTTTGCAGTCCTGATGAGGAAAAGCTATGCTTGAGAGCAGCGAAAAGTAGGGAAATCCTGATATAATCTTGCCTTAGTCTTTGAAAGTTTTTTCCGAGCTGATAAATTTCTTTGTCTTTTAAAATAATAGGTTAAATTGAAATATAATTCACGGAGCATAATAGTCACTACTTTGAAGTTTACTTTTCAGTGGTTTTTAGCAGAGTCACATAATTTTGCAACCATCACCCGCCTTTCCTGAGTTCCAGAGCCTTTTCGGCGTCAGTGCTCAATCTCTGCATCCGTTAGCCCTCACTCCTTATTCTCCCTTACTGCTCTGGGTCTCCGGAAACCAGTCATTTACTCTCTACCTCTGTGGTATGTTCATTCTGGACTTTTCACATAAATGGTTTCATACAATGCGTGGCCTTCCCTGTCTGGCTTCTTTGATTTACCACGTTGTTTTTGCTTGCGATCCATTTATGGCACGGATGAGCTCTATATAACTCCTTACGGCCAAGACCATGGTATGCATATGCCACATTTTACACCTTCATCAGTTAATGGAAATATGGTTATTTCTCGTTTTGGATATTATGAATAATAGTGCTGCAAATGTTCACCTACAGATTTTTGAGTGGAGTAAGCTTTTGTTTCTTTTGGGTCTATACCTAGGTGTGGAATTGCTGGCTCATTTGGCTGAAGAACAGCCATGCTGTTTCCTAAGTTAGCTAAACCACTTTACGTTGCCACCGGCAAAGTGTAAGGGTTCAACTTTCTTCACATTCCTGCTGTAATTCCTGATAATTGTTGTTATCTGTTTTTATAATCCTAGCAGTCCTGATGGGGCTGAAGTGGTATCTCACTGGGGTTTTGATTTGTATTAATTGAGGGATCATGTTGAGCATCTTTTCATGTGTTTATTGGCCGTTCAGATATCTTGTTTGTGGAGATGTCTGTTCAAATCTTTTGTTTATGTGGGTTGTCTTTCTATTATTGAGTATTCTTCCTGTATGCTGCAAACAAAGTCCTTATCAGATACATGATTTGCAAATGTTTCCTCCAATTCTGTGGGTTGTCTTTTCACTGTATGATGGTGGTTTTTGACAAGCAATACTTTGATAGATTTCACTTTATTTATTCTCTATCTTATTGTTTGTGCTTTTATTGCTATATATAAGGAATCGTTGTTGAAGGTTTACTGTTTTCTTCTAAGAGTTTTGTAATTTTAGCTCTAACATTTACATCGATGATTCATTTGGAATTAATTTTTGTATTCAATTATTTGGGGTTTAAGGTCTGTGTCTAGATTTGGTTTTATAGCACCATTTGCTGGAAAAACCATCCTTTACCCATTCAACTGTCATGACACTCTTGTAAAAATTAATTAGCTGCAAATGTAGTGGCTTACTTTTGGATTGTCAGTTGTGATCCCTAATCTGTATTGTTGTGTAATACATCCGTAATACATCAGTATTACACTATTTTGATGTAGTTTATAGTAAATTTTGAGTTTAAGAAATCTAGTTCTTCCAGCTTTATTTTTCTTTTCAGGTTTTTTTGGCCATTCAGGGTCTTGTAGATTTCTTTGTCAATGTCGGGGTCAGATTGCCTGCCAGTTTTTGTAAAAAGGCAGCTAAGATTTTAATAAAGATTGAGTGGAATCTCTTAATTGATCTATTATCAATTTGGAAAGTATTTCTATCTTAACAATATCGTTTTCCAATCCATGAATACAAGATGTCTTTCTATTTATTTTATTTAGATCTGATTTAATTTCTTTTAATGATACTTTGGTAGTTTTCACTGTACAAATCTTGGATATCTTTTATAAATTTATTTCTAAATATTTTATCCTTTTTGTTGCCGAAGTGTGTCTCTTGTAACAACATCTGTTTGTTATTCATTCTTCCAATTTCTGCCTTTTGTTTGTAGTGTTTAAACCATTTGATGCTATCACTGATAAAATTGATTTTATCTCTGCTATTTTACTGTGTGTATAGTCTGGGTCCAATGATTTTTGTGTTTCCCTCTTCTTGAATTTTGCCTTTTTTGATGTTAAATACCTCCTATTATACCATTTTAATTCCATTTTTTGTTTATTTATTTATTTAGACAGAGTCTCCGTCTGTTCCCTTGGTGGAGTGCCGTAGCATCATCATAGCTCACGACAACCTCAAACTCTTGGGTTCAAGCGATCCCCTTGCCTCAGCCTCCTGAGTAGCTGGGACTACGGGTGTCTGCCACCATTCCTGGCTAGTTTTTTTGTTTTTATTAGAGACGGGGTCTTGCTCTTGCTCAGGCAGGCTGAACTTCTGAGCTCATGGGATTGGTCTCCCAAAGTGCTGGGATTACGGGAGTGAGCCACTGCGCCCCTCCCAATTTTGTTTGTGTTATTCATTTTGAGTGCTTATTTTGCTTGTTTACTTAAGGATCAAAGATTGACTGGGCAAAGCTGAATGGCTGTGACTAGGAAAGGAGGAGCCAGGGTAGGAGATCCTGGAATGGTTTGTTGTCTCAGAGTTGCCTGTGTTGACAGATTCATCTGTCAGCGTCTTGGTGGATTGCTCATGTAGTAAAGCTCAGTCCCCTCGCCAGTGAACTCTTGTGCTTTGCACACACTCAGTCAGGTGAGGGTGCTAGTAACTGTGTCTGTGGGTTTCCTCCAGCCTACGCCAGTGCTGGTGAGGTTGGCTTTGTGCCTGCTCCTTCCACCCTGCCCTCTGACCAGCGCTGCCCTTCTCTCATTCACAGGTAACCTGTTCGGCCTGACATGCCCCAGGTGCCCGGGGTCTGCAGGGAGCCCTGGTGCCAGACACCTTCTCCCTCTCCCCCCAGCGGGCACCTGACGTGAAGGAAGAGCTGCTGAATGCAAATCAGCACCGCAGGACACTGCTGGACTTGGCCTGAAGATAGTTCTTCACCTACCCTCTGACTTCTCAGAGGTAACCTTGAATTTGGAAAACGAAGGCTTGCAAACCTTAATTTATCTCTTCTTAGTGGAATCTCAGACCGTTGCTGGGCCTGCCTGGAGGGATTTCCTGTACCTCTGAAAGCTCACCGTGTGGGCCGTGGCCTGGTGGTTTCCCTGAATGAATGGGAAAGGTGCGCGCTGCACATATACTGAGCGGCTATAGGAACTGATGCTTTACGGAGATTTCCATGGTTCTTTATTTACTGCTTATAACAACCTGCTCATGTTTCAGAAGGTTGGGGTGATTATCTAGATTCCCCCTGATTCATTAGTTCATTGAGAACACGGGACCTGCCCCTGCGTGGTGCTGGATCTGCTCAGGTCGGGACAGAGCGTGGCAGTCGCGCGCAGGGTGGGTGTGAATGGGCACAGAGACAGACAGTATACAGCTGACAGTACTAAAGAAATTATATGCTACATGACAAAATACAAATGTGAAGAAAAGAAAAAGTAGACCAAGTTTAGTGGGGAGGGGGGTAGAGTGTCAGATGGAGTGGTTGAGGAGGTCTCATTAGGTGACATTTGAATGTGGACTTGGGAGGAGCTGCTTGCAGGAACTAGCTATTTTGTGTCTGGACAAGAGTGGTGTTGAAGGAAGGGACAGTGGGCACAGAAGCCAGTGAGCCAGGGTGGACGGGAGCAGGTGACAGGGCTTGGCTGTGGCTGTTATCACAGGCTGTGGGGTACATGATGGGAGGTCAGTGCCGGGGTGAAGCAGAGAAGAGACGGGGTCTGCAAGACCCCCGAGTTCCAGGCCACCTCATCAAGTCCTGGCTCCACCATCATGCTGCCCAACATTTTCAAGGCCCTTTAGAAGGGCCTACTGGAGAAACCCTGTGTCATCCACCCCTGGTACAGCAAGGCCTGGGGGCCCCTTTGGTGACACAGCTAATGTGCTGCTCACGCAGCATGAGGACATGCCACTGTGGCAGGGTCCCTGTGCTGGGTCATGGCCTTGTGGAAGTTAACATTGGAGCTGCCCTCCCACCTCCTTCTGGAAAATAAATGCTTTCTAACCCCCCCCCTTTTTTTTAACTTTAACTTCAAAATTTTAGGATGATTGCACCTTTCTTTCTTTGCAAGGCACTTATTGGTACAGAGATACACAGTGCCCTCGAATGCCCTCAAGTAAGCGGAAAGCTTTAAAGCACTGCAGGAAACCCACTTCAAGGCCAGTGGAATTTTGCATTCTTCACCCCCACCCCCCTCCCAGGACACTTCCATTTGGGAATCTGCTTCAAATTCCATAGCTATGAAGTGGCTACATAGTCACAAAAGATTCACAGCAAAGAGGAAAAAATCAGAATGTCATAAGAAAATGACATTCCTCACAAGCAGAGATTATTTTTTAAATGTTTAGGGTTTACAAAGTAAAATGGTTTTTCATGGACCAGAAACCACCTTCAGTTCAAGCTTTTGTGATTGAAGCATCTGAATCTGAAAGATAGGTTTTTATTTTGTTCTGTTTGGTTTGATTTCCCAATGGAGAATATCCTTGGTTTAAAAAAGAAAAAAGAGGTTTTTGTTAAGAACCTTTGACTTGGCCTTGGCCATCACACAGCCTTGGGGTGTGCCGGATACTGAGAACTGCAGCTGTTTCTGGCCGGCTCTTGCTCTTGCTCATCTGTTTTTGGCTCCTTAACCTTTAGGGCAAAGGTCTTTTTGAAACATGAACTAGAAACTACAATATCAACACTCTCTGTAGTTCATGGTTTCAGAGCTGCTGACGTGGGGAAGTGAGCAGTATTTTTAGAACTGGAAACCATCAGAAATGCTGGTCTGAGATGCAGGCGCTGGGGGTACCGGTCCTCACAACCACATCGTCCGCATTTCGCTCAGTTATGGTTTTTGTTTCTTGTTTATTTTTGTTTTTGAGCACTATGGTCCATTTTCATACATGTGCTGTGCTTGGGCTGGGATGGTCAGCCAGTCTGACGACGGGTCAGTCTTCTCCAGAGCCTTCCTTGGGCTCACAGAGGCCAACCTGGAGGGGCAGGGCTAAGGACCAGGAAGGGAACAGAAGACTCCTGTTCTTCTCAGGGCAGGGTTTGCTCTAGAAAGATTAGGCAGATGTTTAATCAGCATCCCCTACGGGGGGCTCACCTGCAGGGGGCCTAAGAACATGGTTTTCTCTGAGTAATGGTAACACGCTGAGGATGTGTCCGGTTCCCCAAACTTGAGCACAGGCCAGAGCAAAAGGCAACAAGAAATGGGTGCTGGGTATTGGCAGAATTCTCACAACCAAGACATGTTTGAGCCTGCTGTGGGGAGAGAGAGGGGCCGAGAAGGCGCTGAGCCTGCCCTTGGGGGAGAGGGGCCGAGAGGGCGCTGAGCCTGGTGAGCCTGCCCTGGGGGGAGAGAGGGGCCGAGAGGGTGCTCCCAGAGGGCAGGACTACGGGCTGAGCCTGGAGGTTTGCAGGGCCCCCGGAGGAGGTGGAGGCCATGCTCTGGGCAGGGAGAGCCCTCACGATGTGCCTGGGAGGGAGGGGTTCACAACAAAAGGGCTGTGCTCCAGCGGACTGGGCTACTGTGCTCCCAGGATGAAGGGCCAGGATGCCCGCCTTAGGAGGAGTCAGCATGTGGGACTTTGCAAAATTAATGTGTTTTTTTCCCTGATTTTATTAAAAATTCAGTTTTGGTTTGGATTCCTCCGAAAAGCCCCATGATAGAGCTTCGTATGCACACGTGTCAGACATTTACCAAGAGAATACCAGACCTTCTCTCATGCTTATGGCTTCACTTCAGATTTTAGGTCCATTTTACAGTGTTTTATTAGATATTAATGAGAAAATCATTAGTATCTTACCCTTGTGATTGTTTATAAAATGGATAACACAATTCAGTACCTACGTCTTGGGTTGCTTCTGACCTCACTGACTTTAATAATCTGTTTTCCAAATTGTGTTCCATAATCTGTTTCTCAGTATCTTAAAAAGTGTTCTCCTCTCTTTAAATATGTACAATATAAATAAATATATTACTTATAAATGTATATGCAAAATTTCGTACATAGGTAGATAACCATGAAAATTTTGAGACACTGTGTTATGGTCCATTATTTCACTTCTAAGAAACACAGTCGATACCCTCCTTTCTGATTCATCCATGCAAGTTTCAACTCGCTCAGCTTATTGGTGGTGCTGAGAGGGCTTCCGTTTGTTTCTGTGTGTGTGGATTTTACTTTTTACGATCTTTATGTTCTCTCCAAACTTTTGTAAAGACCCACATACTTAAAAAATTAGTGATGTGCCCAAAACTCAACCTTTTCCAGCTATTGCTGACTTACTTTTCAAGAAGCAGTATGTTAAAACCTAAGAAGTTCTTAGAAAAATTTTTGGTCACAACTGAGGAATATGAAAAAGGCTTGTGTAGTTTTTAGGAATGATTTTTGGCTATACACAGGCTAAAAAAAAAAAAAAAGAGGAAAGTCTCAGCTTCATGCCCCATGGAGTGGGTAAGAGATGAGAGTCTTTATGGGGTAATGGAAAGAGGTGGATGTCGGAGAACTTGGAACATATCTGGATTAGGAATGGGAGTTACAGGCTGCAGACAGCCGTGGGTATGGTGGGAGGGAGTAGGGTCTTTCCTGGGTGTTGGTGTTGGGGGTGCCCCATTAAGAGCTATCACCTTCTGTTTCATGTGCTTCAGAAGAGATCTGGAGCCCAAGCAGTGACTGTCCAGCCATGGAAGGGGACAGATGTTGAAGCCAGACGAATCGTTTTGCAGAGTTTAGGAACAGCACTGTTAAGCCCACTAGGGCAAGTGCTGAGTATGAGCAGAGGAGAGGCACAGAGTCCCTGGAATGTCCATCCTGGATATCTGGGCTGGGGCAGGTGACCACATGGTGCGTTTGAGTGCTGTTCTGGGTCCTTTTAGTCCAGTTCCAGTTGTACACTGCAGTGCAGGCTGACGTCAAACTCTGGGGAGTGTGATATTGTCTCCAGCACCTCCCAGAAAGAAAAGCAAATGCAATCGGAGCATTTGGCAAATCAGAAGGAGCTGTCCTGTTAACTCTCCTCACTGTGTAGTGAACTGATTATGAGGATTAACAAGGAACAGGAGGTTTAGGAAATAAATTGATGCAGGTGGGGGGAAAAAATCACATCAGAATCTGAAGAAAGAAGAGCTTAGTCTGGGGAAGGCATTTCACAGTAGTTAAAAAAAAATTCTTTTTTAAGGAAATCAAGAAACTCCAAGTAGAAAAGAGAATAAATCCAAAAGTACCTGGTCTGAGGAGGGTTCTTATGTGGGCAAGAATTGAAGGACGGCGTCTGTCTTCCGAGGATCATGAATTCCATAGACTTAAAGAGCAGGTCTGGGTCCTGGAGCGCAGAGCTGTGTTTCTGCCAAGGGGAAGGTTGGCTGAGAAGGTGCAGAAGTTGTCCAGGACCCAGCCCAGAGGCCTGAACTCAGCCAGACCAGCCGGGCTTGCTCTCAATTCATCAAAGATTAATCAGCATCGGATTTTCTGAACCCATTCAGGATCTGTCTTAGCTCTTAATCTTAACTTTTGTATTTGAGCTCTGAAAATTTACCAAATAATTGCTTAAGTAATTATGGATACTTTGTTTATTCTTTAAATAAGTTCACACCCACAGTAAAATCATTAAAATAAAACTACAGATAGGGTATTCAGTAAAAAATTTAAAGTCTCGGCTTGGCACCTGTAGCTTAGTGGCCAGGGCACTGGCCACATACACCGGGGCTGGCGGATTCTAACCTGGCCTGAGCCTGCTAAACAACACTGACAACTACAACAAAAAAATAGCTGGGCATTGTGGCGGGCGCCTGTAGTCTCACCTACTTGGGAGGCTGAGACAAGAGAATCGCTTAAACCCAAGAGTTTGAGGTTGCTGTGAGCTGTGACGCCATGGAACTCTACTGAAGGCAACAAAGTGAGACTCTGTCTCAAAAGAAAAACAAACCAAAAACTTTAAAGTCTCCACCTTCCTCCACAGAGAACACCACTGCCACTATTGTTACTATTTTTTAAATTTTACCTATCTGGAAAAATTTAGGACACATAAAAAGATACTCCTTTTTTAACCTAAATAGAATTATGCCATAGTACTATCCTAAAGCAGTGCAGGAAGGAAGTATATTCAGTAGGATTTGATACCTGGGAAACTTCATGTATGGAAGTTACGAAGTACGATTAGTGAATATCCGTGGACCTGCCTTCCTAGCAGGAGTATGGCGGCAAGGCAGTGGAAAGGTTCCTGTCTCCCTGTTCTGATGTCTCTCCTTCCCTTGAACTACCCACTCACTTCCCTTGCTGTTTTGGGCCATCCATATTGATAGGCTGTACATCCTTTTGCTCATTGACGATGATATTGTATATAAGTAGACATGCTCATCTTTCTAAGATTTGACCATGTTGATCCATGCCGCTGTACTTATTCATGTCACTTTTTTCTAATATTTGATCATGTTCACCTTCAGCTTTTCATGCCTTCTCCCAGCATTGCATGGATATTTGGGTTATTTTCAGTCTTTTTTTGTTATGAAAAATTCTGCTTTTTCTATCCTTGGTATCTAAATACCTGGTACAAAACTGCAACTTTTTCTTGATTATATACTTAGGAAGAACATCTGGGCCTGAAAAAGAAGCTAATTAATGATCACGCGTGCAATAAAATATTACAGTGATTTTAGAAGTGGGACTAGACCAATTCACCTTGTCACCAGCAGTGAAACAGTGAACCTTTAAAAGTTTTGTTTAAAATTCATGCCTTATCTTATCCCAATTCTTGGCATTGGTAGGCTTCTTTATTTTTGCCAAATTAATAGTAAAGTGAATTTAGGGTGGTGCCTCTAGCTCAGTGAGTAGGGCGTTGGCCCCATATATGGATGGTGGCGGGTTCAAACCCAGCCCTGGCCAAACTGCAACAACAACA
This sequence comes from Arctocebus calabarensis, assembly GCA_963573935.1. NCBI lineage: Eukaryota > Metazoa > Chordata > Mammalia > Primates > Lorisidae > Arctocebus > Arctocebus calabarensis. The sequence continues at coordinate 66,940 of CAUYON010056503.1, forward strand.
ATAAAAATATCCAGCCATTGTGGCGGGCACCTATAATCCCAGCTACTCGGGAGACTGAGGCAAGAGAATCGCCTAAGCCCAAGAGCTGGAGGTTGCTGTGAGCTGTGATGCCACAGCACTCTACCGAGGGTGACAAAGTGAGACTCTGTCTCTAAAAAAGGTAGTAGAGTGAATTTAATGTGCCAGTAATATGGAGCTTCTTTTCACATGTTTAATCACCATCAGTTTTGTCTGTTATAAAATGACTATTCCTATGTTTGGCCTAGTTTTCCATTGGATTGTGTTTTTTTCCTCATTATTTTTAAGTATTTTTCATATATTCTGAACACTATTGTAGTCGTTTTCATGTGTTAAAAATGGCACAAACCTCCCAGTCTGTGCCGTAATTTCCATTTTCTATAAGGTGTCTTTTTGATGACTAGAAGTTCTTAATTTTAACGTAATATATCAATCTTGCCCATTTATGAGGGCCTTTTGTTTAAGACATTCTTCTGTATTCTGAGGTCATAGTGGCTCTCTTATATATTCCATTTAATAGTTTAAAAAAATTTTTAGAATTAATTTTTCTGTATGATGTAGTAGGACTCTGATATGATTTTTACCCATAAGGAAAAATAATACCAACTGCCATTTACCGAGTAGTCTCTCTTCCACCTGTTCATCCGAAACGCACACTCTGCCGTGTGTCTGCCCTCTGTGTGTTACGGGTTACCTCCTGGGCCTCCTTCGGTTATCTGTTGATTTGCCCACTGCTGTGTCTTGAAAGTCAGCACCCTTGGTGACTTGGTGCTCCCATCTTTCCTTTCTTGTTCAGTGATGTTTGGGTCTTTACCCATCTACAGAAATTTTAGAGTTAGTTTGTGACTTAACAGCAGCAGCAACCCCCTGTTGAGAATTTGTTTGGATTTGGTTAAATCTGGAGGCTAAGGCAGAAAGATTGGCATTTTCAATGGTAGTGAGTCTTCTCAGCCATGAACATTGGGTCACTATCTGTATATTTATGCCATCTTAATTTTTTTCCTGTTAAAGTTTTATACTTTTCTCTAGGTATGAGTTACCGTCTGTAGAATTTGTTCCAGTACCTTAGTTTTTTGAATGTTTTTGGAAATGGTATCTTTACTGGATTGTACAAATGTAATCAGCTTTTGTATACTGATCTTTCATCTAGTTAGTTTACTAAATCTTAAATATTCCCAATATTTTGTCTGTAGATCCCCATACATTCTGAAAGCTGTGTGCTATTTGTGAATAATGAAGTATTTTTTATTCCTTTTCAATTCCCGTACTTTCTATTTCTTCTTCTTGTTTTCCTTTTTGCCTTAGGGCTTGTGGTACAATGTTAAATTCAGACAATACAAGATATTCTTTCCTTGTGCTTGATTTTAATTGGGGATGCTCCAATTTAATTAAGAGTGATATTTGCTGTTGATTTTTTTTGAACGTCCTTCATGAGGTTAAGGAAATTCCTTTCTGTTTCTCATTTGCAGATTTGTTTTATGTTTTTAATCATAAATGTATGTTGAGTTTTATCAAATACTTGTTTTGCATCTCTTAGGAGACCTTGTGGTCCCCACTGTTTTCCTGTTATGTTACAGTTATAACATGTTCCAATGTTAAGCCTCTTATATTCCTTGGACAAATCTAGCTTGTTTAAATACATGTCTGATACACATCTGGATTCTGTTTGCTTATATTTTGTTTTAAATTTTTGCTTCTTTACTCATGAGAGAGTTTGGCCTACATTTTTCCTTCCTTTAATTGTTTTTGTCTGATTTAAAAGAGAGGGTTTTTTTCTGTTTTTCTTTTACTTTTCTTTCTTTTGTTTAATTCTCCAGAAGACTATGTGTGTGGTTTATATTATCTACTCTTGAAGTTTTGGTAATCCTTCACTGAAAATGAGACCTAGTGATTTCACTGTAGAAAGATTTCTATTCCATTTTTTGAAAGACTTATGTCTCATTTCTTCTTAAGTCAGTTTTCTTAAGTTATATTTTTCTAAACATATGATCAGAGCTCCTTATTTTTTAAGTTAATTAGCACAAAATTACTTATAGAGTTTGAAATCTCTTCTATTTTTTATTACAGATACAATTTAGGCTATATTTCTGTTTATTTTCTCAACCAATCTGCTATATACTTTTGACTTTCTTGACCCTATTATAACTTTATTTTGCATTTTTAATTTTTGTTTTTATCTGTTATTAGGTTTCTCCTTTTATTCTCTTTGCATTTCATCTGTAGTTTTTTTCTAACTTTTTCAGCTAGAAACCACCCCATAATTTTAGACCTCTTTGTAGAATATAAGCATTTAAGATTGTGAATTTCCCTCTCAGAACTTCTTTAACAGCATCTCGTAGGTTTTGTGAAATAATATTCTCATTAATGTTTATTTCCACATATACTTTTAACTGTCGGCTACTGTTTGCTTCTCAGAGGCTCACGCAGCTGTACCACACGCTCTTGCACTTTGCACCTGCAGTTCAGGGGGGAGACAGGGGAATGTAAACTTGTTCCATCTTACTTGGAACCAGAATAGTTCTGCATAGTTTTAAAGTTCCCTGTTTTCTTGTATAACCCATATGTTATTGATAAATCTTTCATCATCTTCAAACATGGAGAATCTTTTCAATCTATATTAATTACATCGAGGTCAGAATACATGGTCCGTATGACACCAGTTATTTGACGTTTGTGGAGTTGTTCTTCGTGTCCTAGTGTGACGTCAGTTTTATAAATGTTCTGTGTATTTATGAGAAGATTGTGATTTCTCAGTTTATTGGCTGTGAGTTTTATGTGTCCGTTAAATCAAGATTGTTTATACTGCCTTCCATTAACTAGTTTTCCTAGTTTTGTATATTTACTGTATTAAACAACTCATACTGAATTTACCCCCTGTGATGTTGTTTGGCATTTTTCTCGGTAATTCCATTATTTTTGCATGGTGTATTTTGAAGTTAGCTGGGGGATAACAAATCGAGCCTTTCATGATAATCTGTCACCTTCATTTTCTCTAGTTATGCTTTTTGCTTGAAAGCCTATTTTATCTGCCAGCTTTCTTTCGCTTGGCATTTTCCTCAGTCACTTTTCTCTATTCGTTAACTTACAGTCTGTTCAATTTCTTATGGTTTATGGTTGTTTTTTAATCCAATTTTACTCTTTCTTTTGGCTATCAAGTCTAATTCATTCGTTTTTCTTCCATATGAGTCTATAGTATTTCCTTCTTTTTTAAACTACATATTTGTTTCTTTATATTCTTATTCCATTAAAAAATAATTCGGAAGTTATACATTCTATTTCTCTTCCCTTTGTAGATAGCACTGGCATTTTATCATGTTGTACAGAAAGTCCAAAAAAATTTATCTGACTCCTCTGTTCAGTTAAAAACCCGAGAGCCACAGAACTCCGATTGACATACAGATGTATAAGCTGTGTTGCTTATTCTTGTTTTTTGTTCAATACATTTTAACTTTGGTTATTTTCCAGCAGGAAGCATCTTTACAGAACCTAGTTCATTATAATGAAGGAAGTAGATGTATCTGATTTGATTTTTCTTGCTTATTGCCCATTTCAATATTTAGACCAGTGTTTTTCAACCTCTTTTATCTCACAGTGCACTTGAACCTGTAGTTAATCTTCTGTGGCCCACTTAAATTATGTTGATGAAAAAAGAAAAGGAGTAAAAAACTATACTTTCTGTGCTTTGAACGTCTTTAAAAATAATTTAATTAATGATCTTCAAACATTTCACGGCACAGCTAAGATCCTCTGACAGCACACCGGTGGCCCTGGAACACGGGTTGGGAGTCACTGATTCCGAGCATCGAGGACGGAGGGAACCCGTCACCGACCAGCGGTTTCCCGTGATCCTTACGTAGACTGTCAGTGAAGTGGGGGCAACGAATTTTCAGTGTAGACAAAACGTGTTTTGGTTCATTTGAACTAGATGAATGATTTGGGCTCCTTTATACACCATATAAAAACACACAGAGCAAAAGGGTGTTAAACTTGGCTATTACCAAGGTGATCTTCTAGATTTCTTATTCTATGATTTCATTACCCTTATTTTCTATAGTAAACATGTATGAACATTTACTAAGTAAGCCACCCATGTAGCATCTCTCTGCAAAATAGTAATTATTTTATTTCTTTATTTATTTAGTATGAAAGATCTTTATTGGCGGGGAATGCTGCAGAGCAGCATTAAGAGGGAGGGGGGTAGAGAGAGAAATGGGGGGAGAGAGAGAGAAGACACACGGCGGGGGGGAGAGAAAAGAGCTAAATATTTTATTTTTAAAAATAGAAACATCTTCGTCCCATGCCTTTCTCAGTGACTTCCGATTTTGGGACCCATCGGGATGTCCTTCTCAACCGTGTGTACTAGGTGTATGCAGCGCTGTGGCCCTGTAAGGTAGGATGAGCCCGTCTCCCGCTCAGGGTTCTACTGTTAGGCAACACCGGTGACTCTCAGCTTGGAATTGTGTCCATTTCAGCACTGCAGGGATCATGGCGCTCCTGCAGTACGGGGGCTTCCACACGGTTATCTTGGGAGTGGTCGTGTAGTGATCCTTCTGTCAAAGGAAGTCTTATGGAAGCACAGTGTCATAAAAAGATATAAAAATAGCATTCAGCCCAGACTTAGATTGGAGCCTCAGGGCCCCTGTGGCCCACACCAGCCAAGACTTCCTTCGGACCACAGAACTCGCAAGGGCATCTCTTTAGTATAAGGCCATCATTTCATCAGGGAAAGAACTGGAACCTGAGGGTGACCGGGCTACCCAGGATCTAGGCCAGAGCTGAGTTCCCTGCCACCTGATCTGGGCCTGGCTGTACCTCCGTAGCACATTTTCATGACCAGGGAGGGGTGCTACTTCATGCAAGTCCAATTAGGAAGTGATTGGTATGTTTCCATTTTAAATTATTTCCTTTAAAATTGGCCTCATGTCTAGAGGCTTTGTCAGGATGGCCCTGGTTTGCAGCCAGACTTGCCCTGTATCTTCCCTAGCTGTCCCTGGACTGGCAGAGGCGGCCCTGCATCCCCTGACAGGCACACAGTGGCAGAAGCCCTGTGTCGTTTGCTTCCTTTTGTTCCCTGCAGGCCTCTGGTGAGCCTGCTTGCTGCTGGTCTTGGAGAAATCGATTCTTTTCAAGCAGACAGACCACATGCTATTTCTGTGCTTTAACTTTCCAAAGCTGCTTTCCCGTCCACCTCTCCAACCACACGCTGGAGAAGAAGTGTGTCTGCAGCTATAACGAGCGTGCTTAAGTACTAGTTAAAGCCAGAGTGAGTGCAACCCCCTACAGCTCCTAACTCTGAAAGAAACTATAAAAATATTGCAACATAGCTTCCAGCCCTCTGGGACCTTTAAATATAAGGTGATCCCTCCTAACCTTTTTAAAGCTTATTGGGGGTTCCAAAATAGCCCAGAATACACTTTAAGGGACTTGTCTGAATCATGGAGGATTGTGTCAGATACCAAGGAGTCTCGGCTGCCAACTGGCAAATTGTTTTCTTGTTTCTGTTTTTCTCCTGGGCATAAGATGTGCTGTAATAGTTGCTTGTTTTCCCATAAACTCCTTGAGGCTGGTTACCTTCCTCAGTGTCTTTGGGACCAGTACATCGCATGCACCAGAAATGGCTGTGCAGCAGCCCAGCGTAGTCCAGGTGCTTCTAGAAGGAGCCTGCAGCTCGCTGTCCTAGCGGCCTCACTCGTGCACCACCAGGTCTTTGCGTTTCATCCCGTAGGTTGTCTTGCTGATCTTCACGGCAGTGGCGAGGTGTGCAGCTCTTATGAAGTCTCTTTACAGTGACAATACTGAGGCTTTTAGTACGGGGGGCTGGGGAGTGGCCCGGAATCTCATAAACTGAATTTGCCGTCGAGTCTTAAATCTGGTGTCTTAAATCTCAGACCAAGATTCTGGCTGTTCCACTCTTACCTTCAAGTCTGTCCTCGAGGACGCTCTGCTTTAATCTAGCGGCATCCTGGCACCGCTCAGCTTCAATCTAGGGTGGCCCTACGTGCTCCTGGAAGGCTTTGTGGTTTGCAGCCCAGTCTCCTGTACACCTGACGGCCTCTCTGTGCACAGCGTTGGGACAGGTGCAGGGCACTTTCACATTGTCATGCACCCACAGTGAGTTCTAGGGGTGTCTCTGCCCCTGCAGGTGCAGAGCGTCACTCTGAAGGGACAATCGTATGACAGAAGCTGTGTTGAAAACTGCATTGGTGGTTCCCAGGCTCCCAAGGGCCAAACTGGGACTCTTCCTGAACCGGTGTGGTGGGTTGTGTGCCCTCGGTCCCCTCAACACCCTGACTGCAATCAGGGAGTGAGCCAGAGCCTAGACAACCCTTGCACGTGGCATCATTTCTCCTTGGTCACTCCCTGCCCTGGTCCTGCACCTCCTGCAGAAGCCCTTCCTGACAGCCATTCTGGATGAGAAGCCCCTGCTCTGTCCTGTGTTGAAACCTGCACCCCTCTGCCCTGCACTTGGGGATTTATCAGCTGTGACTGGGCCCTGAGGGCAACAGGCCACAGGCGTCCAGAGTGCAGAGTGGAGGTTTGCTGAGTGAAGGAACTGCATTTACAAACTTCTCTTTTGAGTTCCCATCTGTTTGGGGGCAAACTGTGGCTGTGTGGCTGCACACGACTGTGTGCAGGTGGATGCCCCCCGCTCCCTGGGCAGTGGCCGTCCTGGGTTGTGGGGAGTGGGTGGGACTCTATGTGCAGGTGGATGCTGGACGGCGCGCCCTCTTAGTGTCCGTCCTGGGTTCTGGGGAGTCCCTGAGCAGTGTGCTGCGGTGCTGGCCGGGCGTGGGCACCCTGCGTTCTTTATCCCCATGTTTTCCTCACACTCAGTGTTCATGGGATTGAAGGACCCTCTCATGTCTCTAAATACTTAGACTTTGTGAGCCTTCTGGTCCTGGGCCTCCTGGGGGACACCTGGAGGCAGATTCTGAGAGGTCTCTCATTCTTTGCAAGTGCTTTTATTTTAAGGAAAAGAAATGTCCTCGTTTCCTCCCACCCCTTTCCAATCTTAGAACTATACATTGCCTTGTACGGCCTGTGGGCCCTCGCTGGCCCCCCTCCGCCGCTCCACGTGTCTGTTGTTGAGCAGCTTGGTGTCGGTCCCTAGCTGTGGGCCCTCGCTGGCTCCCCCTCCGTCTCTACGTGTCTGTTGAGCAGCTTGGTGTCGGTCCCTAGCTGTGGGCCCTCGCTGGCCCCCCCTCCACCACTCCGTCTCCACGTGTCTGTTGTTGAGCAGCTTAGTGTCAGGTCCTTAGCTTTCCTTCTCAGGGCTGCAGGTAAGGCCACTTAATCTTGGATGTGCCCAGTTAGGCAATGACAGGTTGGGAAGAGGGAGGCAGGATGTACCTCCAGGGAAGCGTGCGGATTGCTGGAGTGCTCCTGTCACATTGCACTGGAAGGTGACAGATGGAAGCACATGGCACTCTGCAGAAAGGTTGTCACATGCAGCCGCTGTGGGGTGCGGGGTGCAGCGTCTCCTCCTGAGAGTTGGAACGTAGTCCCTGCTCGGCCTGTCTCCATAGTCTCTTTGCAGGTCACTGCTCTGAGCTGGGGAAGGGGCAGAAAGCAGAGAAGAATGGTGGAAGGACACAGCCGAGCTAACTCAGCTCACTGCTGTGCTAGAGGCAGACTAGCAAACCAGCAATGGCAGTAAGCCTTCCTTTCCTCTCCAGAGCTTGTCACCCAGTTTGGAGAAAGAAAGAATGCTGTGCTTTTGGTAGAGCAGCTTATTAAAGAGAATGTTCCAGACCCAAGTGGCTTTCATGGGGGAGCTCAGGCTGCTTCTGGGAAGTCACAAAGATTGGGCCGTGACTCACTCATATCTTGAGTTTACATGGCAGTCTCTTTTCCTGAATTGTAGTGATAAATTCGTGGAACTTTGATGTGGCCTCTTGTTCTAAGACAAAGTCTCTGTCCCCTATTCTAGGAACGCCCATGTGATCATAATTGATTTCCCAGGGGGCTCCCTCACTAGCCGCTCCTCCCAGTCAGACAGTTATTCTGTGGTCCCAGGAGGAGACTCGGGAGGGTTTGGCCCTGCCCATTCACACAGGTGCAGCTCACCTGTGACCTGCTGCCCCCCGGGGCACAGAGTCCGAGCAGGGCGCTTCTCCCTCCTCCGGTACATCAGCGTGGCCATCAGAGTAGGTGGCCTTACTGTATTTACAGACACCAGGCCACAGCAGGAGGGTTAGATCACAGAACTGTAGACCCTCCAGGGACCTTACTAACTTAACCTTGAGCAGGTGTTTACAGACTGCTTTTATTTTGGGTGAAGAACTTTTTCTTCCTACAAATGAATGCTGTGTGTGACTGAGGGGAGGCGGAAGACACAGAATCCCCCTCCCTTCTACTCCGATCTCTCTGCAGCCCTCTTGTCCTCACCGGCCTGTGCGCCTGTGCCGTCTGTCTGCAAGAGAGACAGGAGCCTTGGTTTGGCGTCATTCTTGGTAACCAACCGCATTATGCTGAGACCTCCTTTGGCCAGAGGGGATGGGCATCGTCTGATCGTTGCCTCCTTTGCTTCTCACAGCACCGCGTATCAGGTAGGCGTCATCATCATTTTACTTTGTACAAGAGATGCACAGAGGCGATGCTTGGTGCTACAGGACTGTTAAGAGGCTGATCTAGACTTTGAGACCCAGGTTTGCTGGACAAGGACGCCCACCTGCTTTCTGGGGCAATCTTTCCTCCACTCCTGTAGCAGGCAGGGTAGCTCTTCTGCCCTGGGTGACCATGTCCACCTGTGTCTGTTCTCTCCACTGCAACCCAAGATATGTACCCTAGCTCCTTCTTGGGAAGAAGCAAATGTTGGATTCCCTAAAGGGTGACAGCATTCTTAAGAAACTGCTGCTTTGCCCACAGACCCACCAGGAAACACAAGGGGAAGACCTGGCTTCGGTGTCCCACCTGCAAAGTGGCACTGGGGTGGGCTGTGCAAAGGTCAGGAGCAGGCCCCTTTGAAGGTCCCATGGATGCTGTCCTAAAACGTACTTTTCACCCAGTGGCTCCCTAAATCGGGCTCTATTTCTTTTAGTTAGTGCAGCTGAGGCTCAGGTAACTGCAATACTGTCTTTACACTTCCCATGGTTCCTTCACTGTCCTTGGAGCAGAGGACATGAGATGCTCCTGTTGAAGCACCCATCATCTCATCCCAAATTTGTGCCCTGGGTGAGAGGACAGAGCCTCTGAATCCTTGTGGCCAAGTTTCATCTCTGGTGTGGCTGGTAATCTAATAAAGCAGGAGCATCCCAGCCAACCTACAGCTCTGGGGAGCTTTAATGTTGGGGTCTCACGAAGTTTAAAGTCACAAAGTTTGTAACTTTCACAACTCACTTTCTCAATAGAGCATTGTGGGGGATGCCAGGAATTAGAAGCTGTAGGAAAGAAGTAGAGGAGAGGAGAGGAGGAATGGAAATGTACGGACATGAGGCCTGGGCTGGATGGTTTGATAGTTAATTAAGAAATCAGGGATTGTGGTATGAGCCTGCATGTGGACATCGAGATAGGAAAGCTTTTGCTGGATGTCATTGTCCATTTTTTTATGACTGTAATAGAAGACCTGAGACTGGGTCATTTACAAATCAAAGAAATTTATTATGGTTCTAGAGACTGGGAAGTCCAAGACCAGGCATCTGCATCTGGTTGGCTTCTGGTGAGGGCTGTCTACTGTTTTTGGTTTTTGTTTTTTTGTTTTTTTGAGACAGAGCCTCAAGCTAGCACTCTGGGTAGAATGTTGTGGCATCGCAGCTCACAGCAACCTCTCCAACTCCTGGACTTAAGTGATTCTCTTGTCTCAGCCTCCCCAGTAACGGGACTACAGGTGCCTGCCACAATGCCCGACTATTGTTTTGTTGTAGTTGTCATTGTTTGGCAGGCCTACACTGGATTCGAACCCGCCAGCTCTGGTGTATGCGGTTGGCGCCTTAGGCGATGAGCTACGGGCGCCACCCCCTTTTGCTGTTTCATGATGCCCAGTTGGAACGCCAGGCCCCCCCCACTGGGAATGCAATTTTCTCTTAATTACTCAAGTATGGAGATGTCTGTATATTCAGGACCTTTATGAAGTTGCCTTATAGAGAGAGAAACTTTTATGAGTCTTGGGCACTATGTAAGATCTCAGTACAAGCACCTGAGAGGTGACAGATGAGTGTGTGACTAGTTGTAGTGTGGAGTTAATGGGCTAGTGGCACAGAGTTGGAAATTGTTATAGGATTACATCTTCAGGGTTTCATAGATGATGCTGTTGCCCTACCCTTTTCAGGTACATAGTGACATAAGCACAATATTTTAAAAGATTGTTTTTGGCAATTGATTATAGTTTTAAAGGGAAATGTCTCTTTTATCTATCAGATTGTAGTGTTTGTATTTGATGAACAGACAGTAAATCTGCCTGTGTTTTATGGGGTTTTCATTTATTAAGTTTCCAGTTTTTAAACAGGCTGTGCATTTTAGTTTTAAAAGAATTGAATGTTTGGTATCATTAAAGAAAGAAAAGGAAAAAGGGAACTTCTCCCCCCCACTCTGCAACAAATACCAAATCACACACCTGTGTTGGAGAAGTCCTTCACTCAACTACTCTTCTATTTCCCTGACCATTCCTGGCACCCTGGCACGGCCATCACCTGGTTTCCTAAGCCATACATTTAATGGTAAAAAGAAAATGGTGATTTAAATCAACTGTGTGAGTATAATCCTGACAGTGTTGGCCAAGGAAACTCTGGCATATTTTAAAATTGGAGCTAGCCTCCAAATACGTGATGTTTTCTTTACCCTCTAGCTGGGGTGCAGGAACAACAACCACACAAACCCACTTTGGTCTTTCCAGAACCTGAAAAGGCTGTGCTTTGAGGTTTGTTTGGAGAGAATGATAAATTGCCACTGAGAAATCCCCAGTCACCAAAAATGTCCAGAGCAGCCCACGATGAAAAGACTATTTTCAGGTGGAGGATAACAGTGGCTCAATTCCCTTTCAGTGCCAGCCTCCTCCCTTGGCTTTTGAAACACAGTAAACCTTGGCGTGAGGGGGGAGTGATTCAGGGGCTATTTTAAGGAGGTCTGAATAAGTTCAATGTTGTTTAGCAGGAATATCGACCAGTAGAGTGTTCTGTGAACGGGGTATTTAGGAAGTCAGGTTATGGTGGTTGCATGAGCTGGGGCCGTGGTCTCCAGCTGGTGCGACTCCTGATGAGGGCACTGCCCATAACCCTGCTGCCAGCCCTCTGCTCGCGTGTCCTGGGCATCCCCCCCGAGGCCTCCTGCCCTGTGGATACCCACGTTCTCCCCTGCAGGCGTCTCACTCCACGTGAGCCCGCTCTCGTGGCTTTCGTGCTCATAGTGACAGTGTCAGGAGTGTTGACAGCCGTCCTCACGAGGCATGCTGGAGGCGTCTGTGTCCCCCGTTCTTCCCACGGATGGTCGCTCCCGTGTCTGCACGTTCTCACGTTCGTGACTCCAGCCATCCCTGGCTCCCTCGTAGTGTTTTCTCACTGTCGTTCCCCTAGATGAGTTCTGACCAGTACACACGGGCGGGTGTCAGGGGATGCCTCGCCCATCGCCGTGTGTTCAAGTCATTCTTTCTACCACGAGAGTCCATTATTTTCTGACAAATTATTGCAAATCGAGCTTTGAAAATGTTAATGTGAAACTTATCATCTCTCATTCCTGGAAAGACACCACTGTCATCTTCTATAGAAAACTGCCCCAGCTCTGCAGGGCGAGGACACAGAGCAAAGGGAGCAGTGGGTCGGGTAGGGCTCCCTGTGGTGACTGAGAACCCCGCCTGCCCACCTGCCCTCCTATTGCCTGCTGGCGGGGCTGGGGACACCCTCTCTGAGGAGCCCCTGGCAGGAGGGGTGTAGACTTCAGGGCTGACACTTCCGGGGTCATGAAGCCAGTGCATAACTGATAACATTCCCAGCCCCTTGCCACTGGGGTGCCTGCTGAGGCGGTGGGGGGGGGAGGTTGACAGCAACACCCGAGTGCATCCATGGGATTAACTGCCCCTTGACAGCAGTGGGAAGTGTGAGGGGGGATCCTTCCCTGGCTGCCTCACTTCTCAGGACAGCAGTGGGAACTGTTTGGGGGGATCCTTCTCTGGCTGCCTCACTTCCCTTGCTCGTAAGTGTCCCTTGGCTCAGGAAACTCACTTTCCAAATAAGTCGCTTGCCCTGGAACTGTCATCTCAGGGTCTGTCTTGGGGGAGGGCAAATGAAGTTTTTTCTGTCAACATAAGGGGCATCCAAAAAGTTTGCTGGGAAATCTCAGTAATATTCGGGGTCATCTTTTCAAACTGAAAGCGTTACACGGTTGGATTTTGGGATTGATGTTTCGGTGGCCCTCCCATCAGAATGTTAAGGAGCACTGATGGTTTTTAGAGATGCGTCACTGTGTGCGATGGGCTGTCGTTATCTGTGGGCTGGGGAAATGACGTCGTCGTCTTCTCACCTTCATGGGGTTGTCATCACACGCCTTTGAATTTGCGCCTCCTGCACGGCTGTTGTTAGGCTCTCTTGGGATGGTTTCATAGAGGACAACTCCCCGAGCCCTTACCTGTCCTTCCTCAAATCCCTTTTCCCCTCTGGGCCACCCCTGAGAGGCTGGAAGATATATGTTCTAGAACCATCTGGCTTTCCTTATTTGCATCAGGAAATACAGAATGAGAATATCCTCCAGAAAGACTCACAGGTTAAAACACGTGGGAACAGTACTTTGTATATTATTTTGGTTGGAGGAGGGGGACAGAGTAGGCAAGGTTGGATTGAACACCTGGTGGGCACTCCCAACTTCTCCAGCCACCTGCTCAGCTGTGACCAACCAGTGGCTTGTTCTGGGAACACAGCAAGTGACTGCAGTAATGGAAATTTGTCCGGTGGTGGCAGCAGTGAGGACCTACACCTGTTTACACAAATCTTTGGTCTTGAAGATAAGCTCCGCTTACCCTGCTTGAGTCACAAGGCACGTAGCCAACAACACTTTCATTTGTTTCCAGCCATATAAAGGAGCACCCAGAATTAGCTGTAATGTTGTTTTGTGCAAATTAATTTAGTCACAGTGTCTGGGAAAACGAATTAATTCCTCTTCAGAACAAAGTAGACACTGAACTTGTGAAGCCATTGCTCATGTATCCACAAGTGTTCCTCTTTAAACACTGGATGGGGAGCCCCACCAGCCATTTCCTCTGGGAATTGCACTTTCCAGCCGCCCTGCTTATTCCCCAGAGTGGCCACGGGAGGTTGGCGGGGGACGGGGGTGTCCTGCTGGCCAGATGAGATCTGGGGATTAGGGGTACCACGGCTGCAGGACAATCAAGCCTGAGACCGCAGAATTGGACCTGGCATGCACTCAGGGCTGTTGTCTTGTGGTCCAAGTCTGTGGCTATGACCTCGGGGGGATCATCCCTTTCCTCAGGGATGTGTGTCTGTGGTGATGACAGTGGTGGTTATTCCTTACAGTCCATTCCTGGGGCCCATGTGTAGTGTGCCACAGCTGCTGACTTACTAGCCCTCACGATGACTCTGTGAGGTCAGTGCTGTCTTGGGCTGAGTTGTGTCCTCTGAAATTTGTACGTTGGAGTCTTTCCTCCCAGTGACTTAGAATGTTGGGCTTTTCAGAGGTAAGGTGTGCTCTAACCCAATGTGACTGGTATCCTTACAAGAAGGGGACATTTGGAAACAGGTGTACATGGAGAGAAGTGACATGATGTGGGGAGAAGACGGCCACCTCCAAACTGGGAGAGGGGCAGGGGCAGACCCTTCCCATAGCCTCAAAAGGATGCAGCCCTGCCGACACCTTGGTCCTGCACTTCTGTCCTCCTGACAGTAAGCCTCTGATGTTTAAGCCTCTGGGCGCGTGTCACTTTGTTTCTGCAGCCCTGGACACAGGGACAGGTATAGGTTGAGCATCCTTCATCCAAAACACTCCAAAGTCCGCAACTTCGTGAGCACCAGTGTGATGATGGATGCCATAAACGCAAAAGCACACGCTTGACCTCGTGAGACCGATTGCAGTTAAACTTGGTTTCACGCATGGAATTACTTAGAATGGTGTACAAAATTATCTTCAGGCTGCGTGTATAGCGTGTATGAAACATAAATGAATTTTGTGCTTAGATATGTTTCCAAGCCCCAAGATATCTCAGCATGTACGTGCCAATATTCCAAAATTGGAAACTCTTCTGGTTCTGAGCATTTTGGATAAGGGATGCTTACCCTGAGGTTGGGAACTTGCCTGAGTACCCCAGAGAGCAGGGGCCACAGAGGGCAGTCTGTGCTCTTAGCCGCTGGCCACCCCGGGCTAGTGACCTGGGCCTGGCTTCTGTACCAGCGTCCATGGCTGCATTTTCTCCTGCGCAGTGGCTTCTGCTGTGGCCCATCTCTCCTTCTGCAGCTTTGTTCATGTTTGAAGTGTTGAGCCAAGTTTTTTGTCCCTAAACCATTGCCTGCCCAAATTTTATGGACAAAATCATTTATAAAAAAACAAAACACCACCACCCACAATCACACACCCGCCCCCAAAGGAAAAAAAAAAGAAAGAGACTTTGCAGACATGGATTTTGCTCACTAATACCACTGCTGGCTCTGCCTCCCACCTACTGCCCCTCAGCCTCTGGCTGGGAAGTTAAGCAGGGGGCCCTGGGGAGGGGAGTGCGGTTTGCCTGTTTTCTCTTCAGTGTCCTTCCATTTCCAAGTCTGTGACCTTTAATATTCCCTCAGTCATCTGGCCTCTAGAGCTACCTGCTGCCTGATTCTGTGCACCGTGAGCTTGGCCGGGTGCAGAGACCAGCTGGGAGAGGGGCCCTGTGGCAGAGCCTCTCGTGTATGTGGTTGCCCCCACTGTCCCTGCCCTGCTCCATACACCTGCAAGATACATAATGAATGCTGCAAAACTAAAGTATCGCGTGACCTGAGTGACAGGACAGTTAAGACTGGAGAACAAATTGGGCTCTGACGTAGAGCCCGGCAGAGACTATGACGTAGTTCAGGATCAATGAGACGTCGCCCTTAACCCTTCTTTCTTGCAGACTTCACTTGGGAGGAGCAGCTTGCGGGAATGGGCAGCCCTGTGTTCTAGACGCAGGCAGCCCCCATCCCGAGGGGTAGAGCAGCAGCCTGCTGGCTGGGACTGGAGTCCTTGTATTCTGACTTGTTTCTGCCCTCTGTGCTGACTCTGAGTGATGTTATCAAATGAGGGGCTGGACAGGGCGCTCCCGGGCTCAAATGAGGGGCTGGACAGGGCGCTCCCCAGGCTCAAATGAGGGGCTGGACAGGGCACTCCCTGGGATCAAATGAGGGCCTGGACGGGACACTCCCCGGGTTCTCATCAGCCCTGACTTTCATCTGCTTTTGTCATGGGTTCAGCTCCCAGTTTCCAACCGTCCACCCTGCTGGTCTGCCTTTCACCAGGGCCTGGACGTGCCCACTTAGGACGAGAAAGTGTGGAATGTGTATTTCTAGATTTCTGCTTTGATTCTTTTGAATTTGATGCAGTTTCCTTCCTTTTTGTTACAATGTGCAAAAAGGAGAGATTGCAGATTGGGTGGTGCACCGAGAGGGCTGGGAGCAGGAGCCTCCTTAATTCCTGCACAGGCCCTGGGGAGGAGCTGGTCTCTCCTCCAGGGCGCTGATCTGGCAAATAACTGCAAATCCAGCTGAAGCCACTAAAAGTCACCCATTTCCCCTGAAGCCAGAGCAGCGGGAGCAGCAGAAGAGAACAGCGGCGTGGATTCTAATTTTAACCACCCCCTCCGCTTCCGTCCGTCCTGCCTCCAGGCCTAGATCGTGGGCACCACTGCTCCCTCGTTGCCTGGCAGTGCTGGAGCAGGACTGAGTGACAGTGCGGAATGCTGCCGTGCTTCTTTGTTCTTCCGTCAAACTTGGGGGTGACTTTCTTCCTGGCTACAAAAGGGAGATTATATAACTTCTTACATTCACCCCCACTTACCCTCCTAAATGGCACATGGCTTCGTATGTGGATAACTTATTTTTTCTTTTTAGAAGAATTTTTTAGCTGGGTAGGGCCAATGGAAATAGCCCCAGGAGATGTGCTTTGTGGGCTAATTGCTGTTTCTTGGAGTGGGAGTGTGGGATTGGAAGAGTTCCCTCCACAGTCCTTTTCCTTTCCCAGACCCCTCCCTGCCTGGCCGCTCTAGCACATGAACTGCGAGATTTGCTGATGGCTGCATGAGTTTCTCAGGACTGTCGATAACAAGGCAGCCAGCTGTGTGTCAGGGCTGTACCCAGCCCAGAGGGGGACACTGCTCTTCCCAGTGAGACCAGGGACTGAGGTTTTGTTCCTGGGCTGCGTCCAGACCCAAACTCCCAAAGGAAAACATCTTACAGATGTTCACATCTGGAAAATCAGAAGGTCAGCAGGAAAAAGCTGATGAGTTCAGTTCTTGGCTAGAACAGAGGGTATAATGGTTGAGTAACAAAAGACTCCATTCCTAGTGAAGCCCAAGAGGTGGTAAAGCTTATGGTTTGGAAGAGGATGATTTTGGAGCCAGATTGCCCGTTTCAAACCACACTCTGGCGTTTACTAATTTTATGACGTTGGACAAATTAATCACAGAACTAAAAAGCCTCAGTTTTATAATCTATAAAATGAGGATTAAAATGCCTACTTTGTAGTTTGTTGAAAGAATTAAATGAGGCAATATTCACTTCCTGCAGCTTAAGGCTTAATAACTCTTTAGGTGTTTTACCACAGTCCCAGGGGTGGGGAGCTGGGATTCAAAGCAAATGGCCTCTGCTCCCAGAGCATTGCACCCTTTCCAGGATGGGACGCTGTCTGTCATCTTGGGCTCACCTGGCATCCCAGGCCCCATGTGTGAGGATCTCAGGCTCTTGTGCCAGCACTGGCATCATCTGTCCAACCCCAGACTCTTTGGGTCAGTTTTATTGTACTTCCTCCCCTTTTCCTATGTACCTTGGCATCAAAGACACGGATGAGATGCTTATGGAAGTGGCCAGGACACAGGGTCCTTTCCTTCACCTGGTGATTTCAGGGTCCCAGTCCCTGTGGAGGCCTGGCCAGCACCGCCGTGCACAGTTGGGACAGGTGGATTGGTAGTAAGGGTGTCTCCCTATTGGACTGTAGTATTTAGAATAGAAAAGGAATTTTAGGAAAAATAACTTTGTTGTAATGTTTAACAATGTTTAGAGACATACTTTCATCACCATTAGAGAATCATCAGTATCCATTCCTGGGTTCACCATACGGTCCCTGGTCCATAGCTGGCTGCTGCCTGAATGAGGTGTCATTTGCTCCAACCATGCCCTGTGGCGTATGCATGGTCTCTGGCTGCTCCGTGCTCTAACATCAGAGTTGAGTAGTTGCCGCAGAGACCCCACGGCCCACCAAGTCTAAAATATTTGCTATCTGGCATTTTACAGACAAAACTTGCCAGTCTCTGGTCTGGCTATCACTGGCCTTTGGGGTAGAATCTGATTCACCAGTACAAGGAAGGATGTGAGAATTCTGGAGTCTGTCTTCATAGGCAATGGTTAAAGCTCATGCACTGATGTTAGGTTACTCAGTTACCAGCTCTACCTGGTTCACAGTCTGTAAACTGGGATGGTAAGGCTGGCATCTTGCTCACCAGGGGAACTTCATGGTATGAAAGTTTTAAGGATAAATGGTGACTGTGGCTTGATTCTGCATGTTAAGAAGGTTGTGGCTGCCTTATGACAATAGGGACCACGTGTGTTCTAATTTTATCACAGAAGACAATTAGACAAACTGATGTGGTTCAGAGAATAGGATTGGATTCAGATCTGTCTCCATACCTATGCTGCTACGGCTTTTAAGAAGTCACTTTCCTTTCTGTGCCTCAGTCTCCTTGAACAATAACAGCACCATCTCATCAAGCCATCATAAGATCAAGTGACTGCTGAGCTGGAACACCCAGTAATGTCTTGGCACATGTTGGCTATTATTAGTTCATAATTCTTGTCTGAATTCATGGTGCTTTTTTTACCTTATGAGAAAAATAAAACCCTCCCCCAAAATCTGGCACTGTGAAAGTAGGACTTTGACTGGGAGCAGGACCCATGCTGTGAGCTGACCGGCACGCGTCTAACTTCTTAGCTCCGATGGGCAGATGAGTCAAGGATATTGACAATTTGAGTTTCAGATTTGAGTGAGTTTCAGATTTTAAATCAGGAAGCCACATGTAAGAGAACAGATATACACTGATATTTTGGAACTCTGAGTTAACTCAGAGAATAAAACTCATATTAAAATATCATTTGGAACTTTGTTGGTAATTTATACAATACCAAAATACATCTCCTAGCTTCAAGTTGGGGGAAGATGGTACAGAGTGAGCAGCTGTGGTTCCTTTGTGGAATTAAGACAGGGCGAGAAGTTAGAGACCATCTATTTATTTTAAATTACTATAATGGCATGCATGTTTATTTTATTACAATCTCATTGGTGAATCCCATTGACATCTCTGCCAGTCTGTTCTGTCCACAGTCCAGACCTTGTTAGTAAATATTTTAATTAGAATCATGGATATTCATCCAGTGTTTGTTTATATAAATACAAGCATGTACAAATATGCACAAGGTTCTGCCTGTAACGTAGACTCTCCTACACTTGGCTCTTGTTACTTGGCTCGGTTTGCCGATGTTTCTCTTTGAATGCTCAGGACTCGTCTTCCTTCTCTTTGTAGCGGTGTGGTATTCCTCTGAGTCCGACCCACCCCCTAACTGTGTCATTTTTAGGCTTTTGGGTTAACTAAGAAGACCCCAGTGTCTGACTTTAGATACTGGTCATAAGCCCACAGGTGGGGTTAGTAGGCTAGTGGGTGGGGCAGTTACATTTTGGTCAATATGGGCAGATTGCACATTCCACGTGTTGTGTCATGAACGTGAACTCCAGCTGACAAACGTAGTGGGTGACCGCTGACTTGCCACATCAACAGCAGAGTGTTTCGACAGACACTTGAGTTTTTGCTAGCTTGATAGTTGAGGAATGGCACCTGGATGGAGGGAGTTTGCATTTCTCCTCTGAGTGTGTAGATTTGTGGGTCATTTCCTTTTCTTCCCCTGTAAACTGTGTCTTGCTCCTTGATCATTTCCCTTTAGCTGTTGCTCTTTGATCACTTCATTTCTCAAGCTCTGCATGTGTTAAGCAGGTTAACTTTTGTTATTTGTTTTGCAGTTTTTAAAATTTGTTACTTACTTTGACGTTCCTTGGTTTGCAGAAATTTTTGAAATATATTTATGTGTATGCGTGTGTGTGTGTGTAGGAAATTTCAGGAGGAAAATAGTGTTTCCTCAGTCCGATCAAAAAGCATTTTGTGTTAGTGGCTGTTCTTCCTTTCTTTGTCTTAGAAGCTATCCTAGTAAGCTTATCAATTTTAGGTCCCAGAGCCATTGTTTAATACTGTAAAATGTCATTCTGTGGCACACACTTTTCCATTTTTCTTTAACTAGTCTATTACCCTTTTTAAAATATTAAGGCTATAAAATTAACAATTTTATTCCCTCATTTTTTTGTTTTGTGGATGAATTCCCAGAAATGGGGGTTCTCGATCAAAGGATTTAAACATCTTTAAAGTTCCTTGGTAAATACTACATTTTGCTTTTCAAAACTGTTATTTCATGGTACGCCACCATTTCCCACGTTTATTAGTTTCTCTAGGACTATTACAATTTGTAAAATGTTCAGTTGATTTTATAGGTGGAAAATGAGTGCTGTCATTCTCCATGTGAATAAATCAGGGTGCCAAGAGCTTGTGGGGTGTGCCGGGGTCAAGGGCTGGTGAAAGGCAGGCCCAGGGCGCTGCGCGTCCAGGCAGGTCAGCTGCTGCACTCTGCTGGTGGTCACCACACCAAAGTGCAGGGGAGCTGCAAAGCCTTATTTGAACATTTTTAATATTAATGTGTCGGGCCCCAATCAGCATTCCACATCTATTTTCATTATTTAATGAGCATTTTTATTTCACTATGGAGAAAAATCACACCACATCGCTAGCGGTTATGGAGCCAATCACTTAGTCAGTGTTTACTTCCACATGTAGTAGTTGTTCCGTACACCTGCTATGATAGGCTACTTGTTAAACGCAGGTTCCCTGCTACTGGGAAGCTTCTCGTGCAGTAGAGGAGGCGTCCCATCTTCTACCGCTGCTGTTGGAGCACTTCCCAGGCGCTAAGCTTTACACTGTTAGGTGGGTTTTACTGACCTGTGTTCCCAGAGCACATCCTCTGTGCTAGCTGGTACGAGTTTGGGACACTTAGTGAACAAAGCAAACACAAATCACTGCCCCCCTGGAGTGTCTGTTCTGGAAAGGGAAATAGAAAATTAACAGGAGAAATGAGTTGAACAATAGACAGTGATAAGTGTATCCCTGAAGGAGAAAACAAAAGCATAGAGGTGGAAAGAGCCAAGTGGGCCGGCTGGGAGTGCGGGGATACCTATCCCTGGGGAGTGCTGGGAAGTTTCCAGCCAGGAGACACCTGATGAAATAGTGTTGTCGGCAGGTGTGTGGCCAGCTGGGGAACCCACAGAGGCAGCCTCACACCCCCAGGTCCACACAGGGGTGAGGAGTCTAGGAAAGGGCAGGAGAAATGACCGTGTAGCCCTGGAACACAGAGATCTGCCTGTTTCTGGGATGTTAGAAAGTTCCTCATGGGCCCTCAGGCGTCAGTGGCCTGGAGTAGGGTGTGTGTGAGGACAGCCCCACTGCGTGTGTGGAGCAGAGTGTGTGTGAGGACAGCCTCACTGTGTGTGTGGAGCAGGGTGTGTGTGAGGACAGCCCCACTGCTTGTGTGGAGTAGGGTGTGTGTGAGGACAGCCCTGCTGTGTGTGTGGAGTAGGGTGTGTGTGAGGACAGCCCCACTGTGTGTGTGGAGTAGGGTGTGTGTGAGGACAGCCCCACTGCGTGTGTGGAGTAGGGTGTGTGTGAGGACAGCCTCACTGTGTGTGTGGAGTAGGGTGTGTGTGAGGACAGCCCTGCTGTGTGTGTGGAGTAGGGTGTGTGTGAGGACAGCCTCACTGTGTGTGTGGAGTAGGGTGTGTGTGAGGACAGCCCTGCTGTGTGTGTGGAGTAGGGTGTGTGTGAGGACAGCCCTGCTGTGTGGTGTTGCGGGACCTTACAGATGATGCTCAAGTGACGGGGAGCTGTGGTTCCATAGGAGTAATGTCAGATCAGACTGTTGTCATTTCAACCACAAGGTCTCTCCCTGGATCCAACTTGGAGGTGGCCCCATCCCCTCTTTGACACTGGTGCCTCCATGCACAGGGGACATCTTACTTGGGAGTAAAACCCCAAGTCCTAACGTGAAGTTGGAAATAAGTACGCTGCGTAGACTTGAGCTATTATGGGTAATCCCCACAGGAACGGCTCTTGTCTTGAAGACTGTTCCCAGGTGGTCGGGTTTTCTGGGGAGGAGTTTGAAGTTCACGTCTCTGTTTCCCTTAGTGAAAGGTTGCGTCAGATGATTTGATGACGGTTCCCTCAGGGCTCTGACGGAGGCTGGGGCTCAGGAAGCAGGTGAGTTGGCTGTGCAGCTGGAGCCTCGGCCCTGGTGGGGTTGTCTCCCCTGCTCTCTGAGTACTCTACACCGTTGGGGACAGCCACCAGCATGTCAGAGCTAATATTGAGTAAGTTATACAGTTTGCTTTTATGTCTAACGGGGCTTCAGAGTGCTGTCCAGCGAAAGGCCAGAGGGGAATGGGTGAGGCACTGGCTCTCAGGACAAAGGGGGGCCCTGAAGCGACCACAGCATTGCCCCGACCACGTCTTGCTGCCAAACAGCTGTGGCTCCCACTTGCATTTTGGGGCTTGATATGACCTGGGGTCTTCTCACCCAAGGTCAGCCAGTGGAGAGATGGGCAGCTGGGCATTTTCTGATGCCAGTGGGAATTTGAGCTCTGGAAGGGTGGGCCGGGGGCCTGCGGGGCTGGTGCATGTGAGGCAGAGGGGTGCTGGGCACAGTCAGGTCTCTCGAAACACAGCTGAGGTGGATTCACCCTGAACCTGTAGCCTTCAGTCCTGGCCAGGGTGTGCTGGTGGCTCAGCTTTCAGGCAGGAAACTCACATGAGGTAACACCCTAGTTACTGAGATCAGCAGTCTCGGGCACTGACCAGGGGGAACAGCAGAGGAGCAGCTGCCACTGGAGGGCACAGGCAAATTGTGTGTGGTTATGATTGGGGAGTGGAACATGGGATTTAGTTCTGCATTTAGCCAGCTCACGCTCTCTTATCACCATCTATCTTCATTCAAAGGCCTTCCTGGACAACTGGGGAGCTCTCTATGATGAAGAAAGATATTCTTTGCAGGTGTGAAAAGTGAAAAGAAAATCCGTGCCTGGTTCTCTCAGAGGGTCACTCCTTCTGTATTTGTAAAGGTGAATAGATTAGGAATTCCATTTCGTGCATGGGCCTGGGAGTTACTGTTAATGACAGAGCCTTTGCAAGCTCTGTAGAAGCCTCGGAGAGAGACGTGCGTGGAAGGAATGTAGGCTTTGGCAGTCAGGAGACTTGGGATCAAATTCTGAATTTGCCACTTGTGACTTTGGGACTTTGAGAAAATTATTATGTCCTTAAACTTCCGTTCTTAATCTCTTAAATGAATATAGTTGGAGTTGACTTCATATCCTTCATACAGATGTTAGAAAACATAGCAGCTAACGTAGTGTATCACAAGATGCTAATCCCCACAGGAAATGGAGAACCCTTCTGGGGCAGGAGAGTGTGACTCCACGTTTATCTGGTCCATGGCTGTTGGAGAAGAGGAATTGCCCGATTGAGGCCAGGGTGTTTTCTTCTTCTACCTGATTAATTAGGCTGTAAAGTAAAGAACAAAATACAGCAAGTTTTGTTTTTTTTCCTTTGAATAGGCTTTTTAAGCAATTGGAAGATTATGCTCCCTCCTCAGTGAAGCTTACATTTCTGAGGGGGAGGAGCACAGTAAATAAAAAATACCCATCTAGTGCATAAGGGAAGAGCTATAACAAAATGAGCAGGTGCCCAGGAGAGTGAAGGGCTTGCCGCGTGTGTGTAGGGACCAAGGGACTGGGAAAGTGGACGATTGGGTGGATTGTGGGCCAGTGTGCTTTGAAAAATGCAAAGATCGGGGACACAGTCCTGGTCGATGTATTGCTGCAGTGACACAGGATTTTTTTGGGGGGGGGGCTTGTTTTCTAAAAAGTGTGGCCTTTTACTCTTTTTAGACCTTTATTACATTGGAAAATAGCTGAGGCCTTATGAAATAGAAATGCTTAACGGTTCAGCGAGTTATGGTTCCTTGGTGATTCAAAGTAGCCCTGGCTGTGCCCACAGGTAGAAATGAGTTTGGAGATGGCCTAGGAAAGGTTGGTGGTAGAGGCGTTGCGGGCTCAGGTCAGGGAAAGCCTGGGTGCTCTCTGCGGGGCTTTGCTCTCCTCTTTTAGACTTGCGCTGCTGAATGGCAGATGTCCTGGCTGCCAGCTCTGTGGGCAGCAGGACCGCGTGGGCTCGGATTCCCAGGTGGATTGCAGTGTCGGCCTGTGTCCTTCCCAGTGTGAGCTGCTCCGGGTGCAGAGTGGGGGCAGAGCACTCACAGCTGCCTCGCAGGCTGGCAGCAGGATGCAGGGGCAGCGTGGAGCCTCAGGAGGAGAAAAGGATAGAGCTGAGCCTCTCGCTGTTTCTCTTCCTTCTTTCTCACAGTAGAGGACTCTAGGGGAATTGTTATGCACACTTAAGTGAAAATTTCAGGATGCAGATGTCTGACGCCCTCTGCCTTGGTCCTGACCTCTCCCCCACTCCGCTCCGGTAGATTTCTGGCAGGATTTCCTGCCTCCCTCAGATTTGGCTGCTGTGTCTCTCTGCTTTACAGGGAAGGAGAGGCCCAAAGGGGTGCTTGGATATTCCCAGAGCCCCAGGTCAGTGTGATGACTGTGACGCCTCAGACCCATCCCCAAACCTTCAAGTCCATCTAGAATGTCATGGCCCTGTGTGTCACTGGGCCACAGGGGACAACCCCCAAGACTGTTGCCCACGTGGCTTCGTCTCCTCCTTCTGGATGAAGGGGGGCTCTGTGCCCACCCTTCACGCAGGGGTTCCTCTGTGCCCGCCCTTCACGCAGCTCCACAGGCAGCCACTGCCCAGCTCTGGCTCTAGGCTAGTTTCCTGCACAGCCCACACAGCCAGCTGACGAGCTGCCTTATGGATTTAGCCTTGGATTTTCTGCCTTGCCACTTGAGTGTAAGTTCTTGAGAGCAGAACTATCTGCCTGTCCTGCTCCCGGTTAACATCTCCAGTAGGGAGGGCAGGACCTGGAACGCAGTGCCCTGGGCATCTGTTTCATGGGTGGTTGGAAGGAGGTCTCTGTCTTGGCTCTACCATGCACAAATTCAGTAACCGTTTGAGCTTAATTCATGCTTTATTTATCTTAGCAACATTGGTATACGCCAGGAAAATAGGAACGAATCCATGCATATGTGTCTCTCTGTGGTAGGGTCCTGAATGTTCCCAGCCCTGGGGGATAACAAGGTCCTAACACTCCCCTCCCTAGACCTGAAGGCTCCTGTCCTCTCCTGGTGACTTCAGGCCCCTCCAGGAGTCCTGCGGGGCTCCTTCTCTAGAGTCTACAGATAGTTTTGCCTCCCTTGTTGGAGCAGCGCAGCCGTTAGCACTCACCCTGGGGGTTCCATCAGCTTCCTCCCTCTCCAGCATTTGCTCCCTGGCCAGTTATTAGAAAGCAAAGACAAAATCAAAATAAACTTCACAGGAGGGATTTAGAACTTGATGTAATAGGAGATTTTACTTGCTTTTCTGGTGGATGTGTAAGTTAAACCTGCAGCCTAACGCTAATAAAAGGGAGATTCCACTTGACTCTCAGTGTTTCTTCGAGGAGCCGCCTTGTCCTTTTCTTACCTTCCCTTTCCTCCCTTTGCCTTCATAGTGAGAAGATCTTCAAAGGCAGGTGTTTTAACAGGACTTTATTATTAGGGGTGTCCCCCTGGGCGGCTCCTCTGTCCCTGTTGGCTTTTGTAATCCCAGGTCTAGAACAATGGTTAGCACTTCCTAGAAGCCTGATGCTGGGTTGCTTAATATGGGGTGAGGAGAATGTGGCCTGTAAATACAAAAAGAGTGGGCGGGGCCCCTGCAGGTGGAGTTACAGGTGCGTGCTTAGGGAGATGCCGAAGGCTGGGGAACCTGATGAGCAGAACAGAGCTCACAGCCACAGGTGTGGCATGTGCCTGAAATTGATCTGCATCGTGGGGTTTATAACAGGAAGTGTGTTTTATCTGCCGCTGTCTCACTTTGAGATCCGTACTTTTACCTGCGTGGAAGAGGGTGCTCACTGAGGACCAAGTCTCATGTTCCCAGGTGGGCAGAAGGAGTGAGGCTGTACAGACTTAGAGACGGTCACAGCTTAGGGGAATGCTGGAACCCAGCCGGTATCCTTGTGTCACAGATGGAGCCACTGGTCTGTGAAGGTGCAATGACGGCCTCAGGGTCACGAGGCCAGTCATCCCCAACGTTGGTAGTAAAACCTAAGATTTTTGCACCTTCCTAGAGGCCTATTTCTACCGACTTCCTTCTCCTGCCTCCATTACATCTTGCTCCATTAATTCAAGGGATTGACAAGCTCCAAACCCAGACATTTCCCAGGCTTGTTGCCAAGCAACAAGGTTTCTGTTTGGGGCCCTGAAGGAAATAGCCTTTGTGCCTCTGCCCCCCCCATGCTGAGTTGGCCAAGGGCCTATTCTTGAGCCACCCTTACCATCAACAAATACTGACTGAAAGGAGCAGAAAAATCTGCAGCTGGCCCCATAACCCAGTCCACACTCCCCACAGATTGTTCTTTGTTTAACAGAGCATGATTAAGATGATATTCAGAGCACAGAGCCCGCAGGCGGGCGGCTCTGCAAGGCTTGTCCTAGATGTCCATCTATTCTGCTTACTTCTCTTTGTGTTTCTGATGGAAAAAAAAGAGATAATGACTATGTCCCTAGCAAGGTTTTGCAATAATACCTTAAGAGGGCATGGTAGCTCATGCCTGTAATCCCAGAATGTTGGGAGGCCAAGGTGGGAGTATCACTTGAGGCCAGGGGTTTGATACCAATCTAGGCAACATACCAAGACCTTATCTGTACAAAAAATATTTTGAAGAAATTAACCAAGTGTGGTGGGACACACCTGTAGGCCCAGCTACTCAGCCGGCCTAGGAACCCAGGAGTTCAAAGCTGCAATGAGTTGTTATCATACCCCTGCACCCCAGCCTGGGTGACAGAGTGAGACTCCGTCTCTTAAAAAAAAAAAAAGAGTAGTTCATTATCAGATAGAAGGAAGTGGGGCTGGGGTGAAGGGTGGGGTTGCTGTGACTTCTTAGCAACTGGAGGGAAGAGATTATCTCTAAAAATTATCTCTGAGTGGTCCAAAGTTCCCCTTCCGCTTTCACATTTACTGCATTGACGTTGGATGTTTAAAGCGTTGCTCTCTGGTAGCCCAAGTGTAGTGGTTATGTGGGCACATAGATTGGCGTTGGAGTAATGGGCCTTTGTGCCTTCCTCTGCGTCTCAGGCCTGGATGGGGTCAGAAAACCTGGCTGCATCCGGCCCCGTGGGAAGCAGGCCACCACGTCTGGGCTGCCGAGGAATGCGAAGCCCGCGTGTGGAGTGAGCGCGGTGTTCATCAGTGTGCCACAGACGCTGCTTCGGCTGTTTGGGGGCCAGACATGAGAACGAGCTCCCACCATGAGCGGCAGCCGCTGCTGCAGCCAGGCGGCCTTCAGAGAGGCTGTCCCCAGGCCGGTGTCCCGCTGCTGCAGCCAGGCCGCCTTCAGAGAGGCTGTCTGGAGCTTTTGTCCCACTGCAGAGACCAGGAGATGTCTTGGGACCATGCCCTGGGCAATGTTGGAATGCTGGACGTTTCTCTAAGGCCATTTTCTGCAGGGTTTTGGTCATGTGTAGGGTGTGTGGTATATGTTGTGTGTGTGATGCATGTGGTGTATGTGTGTGAATGGTGTGTATGTTTCTGATATGTGGTATCTGTGGAGTGTGATGTGTGTGAGTCAGGTGTGTGCATGTGGTTATGTGTATGATGTGTGTATGTGTGTGGTTATGTATGGAGTGTGTGTATGTGTGTGGTGTGTTTGGTTGTAGAGCATGTGTGGTTATATGTGAGGCATATGTGGTGTGAGTGGCACAGGTGGTTGTGTGTGGTGCACATGGTTGTGTGTGGTTGTGTGTGGGGCGTGTGGTTGTGTATGGGGCATGTGGTTGTGTGTGGTGTGCATGGTTGTATGTGGCGCACGTTTGTGCGTGGCACACTTGGTTGTGTGTGGTGCACGTGGTTGTGTGGGGCATGTGTGGTTGTGTGTGGGGCGCATGGTTGTGTGTAGTGTGTGGTTGTGTGTGGCGTGCGTGGTTATGTATGGGGCACGTGGTTGTGTGTGGGGCAGTTGTGTGTGGTTATGTGATTGTATGTGGCGTGCGTGTTTGTGTGGGGCAGTTGTGTGTGGTGTGTGTGATTGTATGTGGCGTGCGTGGTTGTGTGGCCTGCATGGTTGTGTGGGGCAGTTGTGTGTGGCGCGTGTGGTTGTGTGTGGCGTGTGTGGTTGTGTGGGGCAGTTGTGTGTGGTGTGTGTGGTTGTGTGTGGGCGCATGGTTGTGTGTGGCGTGCGTGGTTGTTTGGGGCAGTTGTGTGTGGTTGTGTGTGGCATGTGTGGTTGTGTGTGGGGCGCATGGGTGTGTGTGGCGTGCATGGTTGTGTGGGGCACGTGTGGGTGTGTGTGGTGGTTGTGTGTGGCATGTGTGGTTGTGTGGGGCAGTTGTGTGTGGTGTGTGTGATTGTATGTGGCGTGCGTGTTTGTGTGGGGCAGTTGTGTGTGGTTGTGTGTGGCATGCGTGGTTGTGTGGGGCATTTGTGTGTGGCGCGTGTGGTTGTGTGTGGCGTGTGTGGTTGTGTGGGGCAGTTGTGTGTGGTGTGTGTGATTGTATGTGGCGTGCGTGGTTGTGTGAGGCAGTTGTGTGTGGTTGTGTGTGGCATGCGTGGTTATGTGGCCTGCATGGTTGTGTGGGGCAGTTGTGTGTGGTGTGTGTGGTTGTGTGTGGCGTGTGTGGTTGTGTGGGGCAGTTGTGTGTGGTGTGTGTGGTTGTGTGTGGTGTGCATGGGGTATGTTTGTGTGTGGCCCCTCTCAGTTGCGCCCTGCGTAGTGAGTGGCAGGAGCCCCGGGAGCTGCACAGGCCCAGCACTGGGCCCAGCTTCTCCCCCAGCCCCTGCTCTGGGCTGTGCAGGCCTGAGACCCGGCTGGCTGGAGAGGCCTGTGAGAGTAGGCAGTTCCGGTGACATACATTCCACTCAGCTACCCTCTGTGTCCAGTTACTGATGCCGTCCCCTTCTCTCGGCAGGTGTATGTTTAAGGTAAAAGCCCCACGGGCCCCACTTGATTCTCTGTCTGTGGTTGTTTACCCCACTGACTCTCTCACCCTCTCTGTTCCTGCAGAGGCCTGTGGGTGCCCCTCTGGGGGCTGGGCCCTCCTTGCTGACTGCTCAGCCCCTCCCCTGCAGACCCTGAACACAGGCATCTGTTAGGGTGAAAGGGTGAGAGTAAGGAGCCTGAGAGCCTACCTGGAGCGCAGAGTCCTTGAGACAGAGCCCAATAATCCAGTGTTGCCTGACCGTGTACCCTGCTGGGCTTCTGGAGCATTCCTTAGCACATCAAAAGCCATAGAAAATAAATGTCTTAGCTCTGTAATTGGGTAAATGAGGTGAAGGCCATGTTGATTAGTAGCATGTAAGCACTCCAATTTGTACAAATAACCAACACATTGAATCCCATAATGGCATAAATGTACTCATGATCTATGTACAAATGACTTTAAAAAAGCCATAGAAAGCTTAAAATGATTAGAAATAAAGAAATCTGTTCAACTGTATTTAATTTAGTGTTTCTCAGAAGTTGTATTATCACCCTTAATAATACTTTTGGGAAAAATATGAGCTTAAAATATTAATCTTTCCAGTTTATTCTGTATTTCAGTGGGCTTACTTGGATTTCCATGAAAACAAAGGGTCATTTTGTAAACTTTGTATTTTAAGGCCGTTTAGATTTTCGGATTTAGATGTAGACAGATCTAGACAGCGACACCGGTGGCGTGGAGAGTTCCTTCCTTGACACCGTTGGCTCCTTTCTCATTAACATCCCGTGTTAGTGTGGCACGTGGTCCCTGTTACTGGGGTGATACTGTTCAAGGTCCTTTCCACTGAAGCACACACTTGATTCTGCTTTCCTTAGTTTGTACCAACGCCCCTTTTCTATTCCAGATCCAACGTTACAATTGGGGGTCTTGTCTCCTTAGACGCTGTAGAGTTCCTCTCTTTACCCCTGTCCCAGCTGTCCCCTGTGGACAGACGTCACTCAGTGCAGCCCACACTGGACAGTGGGCGAGAGGCTGCTGCAGCTCCTTGAGGTGGCCTTTCTACACAGGTTACGTGGAATTTTCCTGCACGAGAGATGTCCCCCTTCCCCCTGTTTATTTTTTATCAGTATAGGCTTATGGATGTTTACTTCATATTCTGGGTTATAATTCAGATTTTTTTTTCAGCTTCAGTCCTCGGGAACTCTTTCAGCCGCTCCTAGATTGCTTTGACGTGCCCTGTCAGTGCGACGCGATTGTTCTGTTAGTTCTGAGCACTTCCTTGCTCATCCTGCTCTAGCCCGAGCATCTGCAGCCATTTGTCTGGTGAACTCTTGTCTCTACTACAACATGTGCTAGAAGCCAAGATCTGGCACCAGCTGTGCTGATTGCAAGCTAGACTATCATCGCTTCTGTGCCGTCTCAGCTGATGAGGCAAGGGAATGCATGCGTGTAAACTAACTGGGGTGCTTGCACAAATCTGTATGCATTTTCTCCATGTAGTCCTCTGTGTCTTCCTTCAGCTGAACATGAGTTCACACTGCTACTTCCAGATCCATTCCGTTACCTTAATTCTTACGGGTTCCACTCATTTCCAGACTCACTGCAGTCAGCACCTTTCCCCCCAGCCCCTTCAGAGAGTCTGTGTCACAGGTGGAATCTGTTGTCATAGTCTTCATTCCATCCTGCAGTGACTTTTTTTTTTAATTTGCACTCATTAAGGTTCACTCTTTATGCTGTGAAGTTTTGTTTTGTGGACTTTTATCGATGCACAGTGTCAGGTATCTGTGATTATAGCATGACACAGGATAGTTTGATTGCTCTGAAAATCCCCTGCCCAGCACCTGTTCAAGCTTCTTCTACTCCTTAGCCCCACCCCAACCCCAGAGAACCACTGATCTGTTTAATGACTATGATTTTGCCTTTTTGAGAATTTCATAGTTGCCATATTCTTAAAAAAAAATTCTTTTTACAGCAGTTTCAGTTTCACAATGAAATCGAATGAAGAGTACAGAATTCCCATCTATCCCCTTACTACATGCACACAATTACCCATTTATATCCCCCAGCACGGTGGTGTGTTTGTTACAACTGAGGAACATGCTTTGATTTGGCACTCTCGCCCATGGAGTAGTCTGTTTGGGCTGTCTTATCAAAATAGTACAAACTGGGTGGCTTTAGCCAAAGAAATCTATTTTCTCACAATTCTAGAGCCTAGGAGTCCAAGGCGAGGGTGCCAGCATGGCTGGGTTCTGGGGAGGGCTGTCTTCCCGGCTTGCAGGTGGCAGCCTTCTGGCTGTATCCTACATGGCCTAGAAAGATCATGAGATCTTTTTCCTCACTCTTCTTCTTAGAGGACCAAGTTCCTGTTGGGTTATGGCCCTATCCTTATGACTTTATTTAACTTTAATTCCCTCCTAAAGTTTCTGCTCCAGATATGGTCATATTGGGGGTTAAGGCTTCCATGTACAAGTTTGGCGAAGAGGACAAAAATTCAGCACGTTGCTTATTTAAAATTAAGGTTCCCTTTTGTGTTTCGTACTCTGTGGGTTTCGACAGCTATGTGATGACTTGTGCCCCCCATTACAGTGACACACTGAATACTTGTGCTGCCCTAAGTATCCTCTGCTCTTACATTTTGTCTCCTCTCCCCAATTCTTAGAAACCACTGGTTTTTTTTAATTGTTTGTTTGTTTTTACTATCTCTATAGTTTTGCCTTTTACAGAATTTCATATACTTGGAATCATACAGTGTGTAGACTTTTCAGGTTGGCTTCCTTCCTGTAGTGAATGAATGGAAGGCTCCTCGGTGCCTTTTCATGGCTCGATAGCTTGTTTATTTTCAGTACTGAATGATATTCCATCGTCTGGTTGTACTATAGCTGATTTACTCCATCTCCTAAAGGACATCTTAATGCTTCTGTGTTTCTGCAGCTGTGAGTAGAGATGCTATAGGCATCCAGTTGTGGACTTCATATAAATACACACGTTTTAAATTAGTTGGGCAAATACTTAGGAGTGCAATTGGTAGAAAAAATTAAATTTCTCAGGTTGAGTTGTAGCTGTCATCTGCTACAACTCAATGGAAAGGTAACATCTAAGTATTGTACTGAAGGATCATGAAATCATGAACTTGAAAAAGTCAACTGTTCTGTAGTTTTTCTCATATTTCTGCTGCTGACAGCTACAAGTTACAAAGACGTCGCCTTCCCAGCTACTGCTAAGCTGAGAGTGCTAGAGTTGGGCCAGGGGAGCTCAGAGGCAGAATGAAGTCGTTTTGTTGTGTTTGGTGTCTTGGTGTCTTGAGGAATCCAAAAGGCTCCATTTCATTTTCTTGATCAAGATATACAAAAGCATAGGACAGTATGCCTTAGGGTCATGGAGGCTGCTGCTCACCAGCCCTGTGTGCTTGCGCGGGTACCCTCGTCCTCTTTGTGCCCTGATTCACTCTTCTGTAAGACTGGAGTGACAGCAAAGTGTCCAAACCTCAGAGTCATTGTGCAGATAATAAAGTGACATGTGAAAGTGATTAACGCAATGCCCAGTAGACATCAAGCAGACTTTCTCTCCCTGTACACACACACACATGCATTAACGCAATGCCCAGTATACATCATGCACATTTTCTCTCCCTGTACACATACATATATACATCATATATACACATATAATTGTAATGATAATTGTATATGTATATATACATGCGCACACACACACACACACACACGTATGTGACCAGCACTGTACAGAAGGTTAGGACACACAGCATTTACACTTGTATCGTGAGTTGCCAAGTTGGCTACACTACATATGGTAGTGTGTCAGAAGCCGTCTTATCCAGAAGACATGAACGTGCATCTGTGGCGTCGGGACCAGGGCCTGCAGGCACAGGTTTCTGAGGCGCAGTCCTGCTGAGTGGTTACGTGTTCAGTGGAATGGAGCCCACGGACCTGGGTAGGAATGTTATCAAGTGGAAGGGTGCAGACCAGTGCCTCTTAAGCTTCGTTGTGAATCAGAATCCCCCCAAATGCTCATGAAAACGCGGGTTGGTGTGCCTTCCCAACCCCTTGCCAGAGTTTCTGATGTAGGAGATCTGGGCTGGAGCCCAAGGCATTATGACACATACTAGCAGGTTCTCAGGGGGAGCTGCTTCTATTCCAGGGGACGCACCTGGAAAGCCACTGAAGGTCACTTGCATGGAAGACTCCACAGATCACCAATGCTGAAGCTGGGTGTGGAGGGCTGGTAGGATTTGGAGAAGTCATGAGGGAGGGGAAGGGACTTAGAATGGAGAAGAAACAGTGTGACCTAGATGACCACAGGAAGTCAGGGCCTTGCTGGAGGAAGTCAGAGAGGAAGGGGTGTGTGATGGCTTCTCACAACTTACTCTCTTCCCTACCCTGCTCTCCCCTTGCACTCCCCTCTACTGCCCTCCCCTCCCCTGAAGGAGTAAAGGTAAGAAGAATAGGGTCTCCTAGAGCCTAGGCTAGAATGGCGCATCTGACCTTCTGTTCCTGGGCAGTCTACTTCATGGACGGCTCACTCTCCCAGCTCTTTCTTGTCCTTATCCATACCCTCCCGTGATAATACACAAACCTCAGAACAACTTCAATCTTGCTTAATAAGTAACTCGGCATGCAAACGTTTTGAATTGCTTAAATTGAATAATACTTATGATTGACCAGATGTTCTTAAAGTGGTTTGTTGTTTCATGTGACTTGACATTCACATCAGGAAAACAAAGACTGTTTTTTCTTTTATTGTGTGTTGTGATTCTCTTAGCAAATTCCGATTCCAAGTTTGCAGTTGTTTAATGCTTGCAAAATCATATTAGGCCATCCTGTGTTCGGGGAATGGCCCTAATGAGTTTAGACAATATAGTCTTGTTTTGTTTTTTAAATACATCCTGTTGTTGTCACCATTTGAGCTGTTATTTTGAACACAACTCAGAGACCATGTGGTCTAGAGGGTAAAGAATACTGATGTGGGGCAGAAAGGAGAATTTGACCTGCTTAAGTCAAATGCAGGGGACTGAGGGGAAGTGGGAGGTGACAGGGCAGTGGGTATTCACTGTCACTGGGGAGCAGAAAGAAATCAGGTCCGAGAAGAAAGGAAGCTGGGCAGGTCAGGCCCTATGGGCTGTAAACAGGAAAAGGAGCCCAGCTCCCAAGCTGAGAAGAGAGAATAGCAGTCTTGAGAACAAGCCAGAAGGCTTAGGCAGTGAGTTTCAACTGGTGTGCCACGGAGGATCTTAGATGTGCCGAAAAATTTCTAAATAAATTTATAACAATATATAAATAATTCTAATTATTATAATAATTATAATTTATTATATATTATCTAATATACAAAACTCTAATATATAACAATTTTAACAATTCCTTTAATTGATTTAACTTAATTTAATTTAGTAATAATTAAATTCAATAATAATGTAATTTAATAATTATTTTTAAGGAAGTTCAAAGCACAGTTAGTATATATCTTTTATTCTTTTTTTTGATGAGATAATTTAAGTGTGCCAGGGAAGTTCATCTATAGGTTCAAGTGTGCTGTGAGATAATTTAAAAAGGTTGAGAAACGCTGACTTAGGGGCTTAGTCTTAGGTGGGATAGAGAACAGAAGTGGCTTCTGGGGCAGGAGAGTATTTGCATAATGTTTCCCTGCTCAGGACGTAAGGCAGGGTGATGTGGGGTGGAGGCTCAGGGACCCTCTGGGTCTGCTCCGCCCTGTCATTCCGCCGTGTCGCAGTGCATTCTGGGATGATACCTAGTTTTACCTACATAATGCATAGATAATGATTAAGTAGGAAACTTTAGGAGGTTTTAGCATTTGCTTCCTCCAAAGATTTTAGCCATTGGATTGAATTTCCTAAAGACTAATTTTATTATATTACTTCTGTAGGCAACAGATTTTCTTCCTTTTGTCTGCATGGGTTAATGTCCAAGCTTGTTAACCTGACATATAGTAATGATTTCCACTTAAGAAGCGCATAACATCTTCCAGGGACTTTAAATATATTACCTCTTACTCTTCTCAAGTCTACGCAAGAGGTGATGGTATATGGGTTTTACAGAGGGGAAGAAAAAACTAGAATTCATAAAGTTAAGTAGTGCCTCAAGAATCACATAAGCCAGGAGCACAAAAAGAATTTGAAGCCAGTTCTGCCTGATTCCAAAGTGTGAGCTCTGCCCCGTAACATCTGCTACAGTGTCCCAAGGAACCTCAACCCCGTGTTTTTCCAACACAGTCAGTGACAGCCTGTCCCAAATCTCCAGGCCAGAGAAGCCAGTTAGCAGGCACTCCTGCCTTGAGGACACTTCCAGCCTTGAGTGATTTCTTTGACCTGCCCAAGCTCCAGCACTTCTGGTTACGTTTCGTACCCTTTTTGGGACTAGCTAACATGCTTTTTTTTTTTTTAAATTTTTATTAAATCAAAATTGTATACATATTCTTCTTAGCAAAGTGTCTCAAGAATGGAAGAAAAAGTGTCCAATGTACTCAGCCCTACTATGAAGCTAATCTATAGCTTTCATATGAAGGCTAAAACCCAGTTATGGCACAAGCTAACACTCTTAATCGAACATAATTATCACTTTTACCATGAACCGTAAAGAGATGCTACTTGAAAAATAAATGTTTAAGGATTAAAACAGTACAAAATATAGAGAAATATAAAGGAAATAAATCATGCCCTGTAAGTTCAGGATCTAGAAAACCCTCATAGATCTTCAAAATAATAAATTCAAGATGCAGAGAGATGTTCCATGTGAAATGACATCAGGGGATGGGAAGCTTCACATTCCCAGAGATCTGGGTGACACCCCAAATGATCTAATGTGGCCCCCCAGCTTCACATCATTATGGTGCTTGCTAAAATTAGCTTGAAAGCTCCAGCTAGTCCCCGTGTCCCTCGAATTGGTACCAGTGTCCCTTTGTCACCATGGGAAATGCAGTTACTCTAGACCGTGAGTGAAAGGTGCTGACTGCCCTGCAAGCATCCTGTCTGTCCTGCTGGCTGCCTGCATGTGGGTCACCTGCCCTGATGTCCAGCACCGGTTCTGGGCCACCTCCATGGCCCCGCGGGTGCCTGAGCCCTGCTGTCCGGCTCCTCCATCTGCCGTGTGTCTGCCTCTTCTGTCCCCATCCCGTGTCGTGTCTGCTGACTAGGTTCTCAGGATTGGGCAGACTCCACCTTCGGGGTCACCCATGTCGCCTCCTTCCTGGGGTGCCCGGCATGGAATTTGTCTCGTCCTAACTAAATATCGCTCAGTGAGCAATGACTGCAAAACGTGAGAAAAGGATGCAAATTTAAAAGTCTTGACAACCCCTGGACCCTTAAGGGCCACCTGCACAAGTGACGCTAAGATCCGGCACCTCAGCACGGAGCCTGGGATATGACCAGATCCCCTCTCACGGATGGGTAATCTGGGGGAAGGGGAGAAAGGGTCTCACAGTGCAGGCCCCAGTGCGGTCTTTATCCCTCCTCCACAGGAGATGGGACTGCCCGCCTGTTGTATGGAGGCTCAGTAGAGGCTGGTCATGGTTAAGTCTCGGAGCTGGTTGTGGGTAGAGGGAGTTGGGAACGTGGCCCTGACTGTGACAGCCAAGCACGGGACTGCTCTGCCATCCACCGTGGGGACCACACGAGGCTGTGTCCCCTCCTCTTCATGATCTGCCTCCTTTTCACTGTGTGATGTGTGATCTCCCCTCCAAACTCAGGCCTGTTCTCTCTCACCGAGCCCTTCTGCTCTGACTCCTCTCCCCAAGCCCATCCTCGTGTTTGCCGAGTGTCGGGGATGCTGCAGAACAGCTAAATCTGAGCAGGCACTCTTGTAACGCAGCTTCTCTCCTGTGGTTGCCAAGGTTTGCCCTTCTGGGCCTGGTTGGCAGGTGTCTTACTAAATGTGCGACTGTGGGCGGGGGGTGAGGGGGAGCTGGGGAGGGGTGAGCCCTTTGCCGGGAGGGTTGGCACGCAAGTTGCTGTTGTAATGGGGAACAGACCATCCAAATGAGCTTGTCGAAAACCCCTGGCCCGTCAGCAGTCGGTTGGCCACTGCCCTGGGCCCCGCTACAGCAGAGGGACGAGACCCCTACGTGGTCTGGTGGAGGCTGGTGGCGGGGAGGTCTGATGGTGCTGTCTGCACTCCTCTCGTTTCAGACTGCTCTGCGATGACCACAACACGGTACCGGCCCACCTGGGACCTGGCCCTCGACCCCCTGGTGTCTTGCAAGCTGTGTCTGGGGGAGTACCCCGTGGAGCAGATGACAACCATCTCCCAGTGCCAGTGCATCTTCTGCACCCTGGTCAGTCTGGTCTGCATGAGATACGTGTTGAAAAGAATTGCAGGAACAGGTTTTTGCTTTTATTCTAAGAAACACCGAAAAAACCTCTGGATGAACTTCTGCCTGGTGAGGGAGCCTCCTTTCCAGGTCTGCTCCCAGTTCTCAGAAGAGTCTGCGGGTCAGGCAGCCCCCCCCACCCCCCAGGCAGATTTCCATTACGGCAGCGGTTCTCAGCTGGTTTAAAGGGCCTCGACATTAGGAAGGTTGAGAACCACTGCATTAGGTAACCATGCTGCAAAAGGAGTCCCACACAGTTTAGAACGCTTCTCACAGCACAAGTTCCCAGCAGAAGCGTCTCCACACTGCGTTTTAAATGAGATGTAATGATCACATGCCCGGGATTGTGACAGTGCAACCGAGTGGCTGTGTGTCGCTGAAGGAGTCAGTCAGGAGTGCCGTCTTTCACCGATTTAGTGCTAAACTGGAAGATGTCTTGCGATCACATTTAAACTTTTTAAAGATGTCACAAACATTTTGGGGCACTTAATGAATATGGGGTCTTCTAACTCAAGAAGTTAGGGATCTGAGTTCAACTCAAGCCCCAAATTCATCAGAAAAGAAAAATGAATCTTTGAGTTTAGTTTACCTGGGTGAATTTTACTTGATTTTTCTTCCAAGAAAGCAGAAAGTAGGATGGTGGTTGCCAAGGGTTGTGAGGCATAGGGAGCAGAGGTGAAAGGGTGCAGGGTTTGAGTAATGCCGGGGGAGTAAGTCTAGAGGCCTTAGATACGTCACCATTACTGAGTTCAGAACATCATACTGTGTTCTTAAAATTTTCTTTCTTTCTTTTTTTTTTTATTAAATCATAGCTGTGTACATTAATGCAATCATGTGGTACAATGTGCTGGTTTTATATACAATTTGAAATATTTTCATCAAACTGGTTAACATAGCCTTCATGGCATTTTCTTAGTTATTGTGTTCAGACACTTGTATTCTGCATTTAGTAAGTTTCACTTGTACCCTTCTAAGATGCACCGTAGGTGTGGTCCCACCAATTACCATCCCTCCAACTATCCTCCCCCCTTCCTTCCACTCCTTCGACTCTTTCCCCATATTCTTGTGCTATAATTGGGTTATAGCCTTTATATGAAAGTTATAAATTAGTTTCATAGTAGGGCTGAGTACATTGGATACTTTTTCTTCCATTTTTGAGATACTTTGCTAAGAAGAATATATTCCAGTGCCATTCATGTAAACATGAAAGAGGTAAAGTCTCCATCTTTCTTTAAGGCTACATAATATTCCATGGTGTACATATACCACAATTAGTTAATTCATTCATGGGTCCATGGGTACTTGGGCTTCTTCAATGACTTAGCAATTATG
>CAUYON010056505.1:0-12069 GCA_963573935.1 Arctocebus calabarensis
TGTTTTGTTAACCAGATTGTCCTGGATGAGGCCGTCACTTATTCTCACTGTATGTGATGTTTCTGACCTCTCCTATAAATTAGAATAAGCCACTTTTACTGTATAGTAATGAAAGGTCATAATACATAGTTTACCGGGCGCAGTGGCTCACACCTGTAATCCCAGTACTCTGGGAGGCCGAGGCGGGTGGATTCCTGAGCTCACAGGTTCAAGACCAGACTAAGCAAGAGAAGACCATCTCTAAAAAATAGCCAGGTGTTGTGGCAGGTGCCTGTAGTCCCAGCTACTTGGGAGGCTGAGGCAAGAGAATCTCTTGAGCCCAAGAGTTTGAGATTGCTTGAGCTATGACACCACAGCACTTTACGGAGGGTGACAGAGTAAGACTCTGTCTTAAAAAAAAAATAAATAAATAAATACCATATAGTAACACATTCCTTCTTGGAGAGTATGATAGATTGTCGAGAGGTTCTTAATCCTGTTTTCTTTCTTTGTTTACTACAGCTGACGCTATTAATAATGCCGCAGGCTTTGGTTTCAGAGGATATGACAAAAATGGAGCAGCTCGTTGGGACCTAATTTCCAATTTGAGAATTCAGCAAATAGAGGTTGGTAGTAAACTGTTAAGAAGTTAGTTACCGCTCATGCCTGTAATCCTAGCACTTGAGGCCTAGGCAGGTGAATTGCTTGAGCTCAGGAGTTTAAGACCAGACTGAGCAAGAGTCAGACCCTATCTCTACTAAAAACAGAAAAACTAGCCAGGTATTGTGGTGGGTGCCTGTAATCCCAGGTACTGGGGAGGCTAAGGCAAGAGAATCACTGGAACCCAGGAGTTTGAGGTTGCTGTGAGCTATGATACCATGGTACTCTACCCAGGGTGACTCTCAAAAAGAAAAGGAAAAAAAAAAACTTAAGTTACTTATGATATTTTAAAGTACCATAGTTTACTTTCATAGGTTATGACATGATGTCCTAAGAGTGGTTTTGAAGGATTTTTAAAAATAATAATACTCATTCTGCTGTTCACCCCGTATTTATTGGTGATTAGCCATGTGCCCCAGTTACTGAGGAGCGCCTGAATAAGACAGGTACAGTTGAGCCCCCAAGGAGTGTTAGTCTAGTTAAGGTTACAGGGTACAGGAGAATAGGTAATGATCAGGGCGCTGTGTGGGTGTTTCTAATATAGGAATCCAACTTAGATGAGCTGGCTCAGGGAGGAGGATCCCAAAGAAAACATACTTTGAGTTCTAAATGATAATTTGGAGATTGCCAGAAGCTCCACTTGGAGGGAGCAGCCTGAGGGATGAGAAGGGTGTGGCCACGTTGGCTCATGGGATGGAGAGAAGTGGAGGCCAGGCCACACACAATCTTAGAGTTGAGACCAGGCACAGTGGCCCACACCTGTAAGCCTAGCACCTTGGGAGGCCAAGAGTTCAAGATCAGACTGAGGAATGAGAGTCTGTCTCTACCAAAAAATTAAAAAATTAGCCAGATGTTGTGGCATGAACCTATTGTCTAGCTACTGAGGAGGCTGAGGCAGGAGGACTGCTTGAACCCAAGAGCTTGAAGTTGCAGAGATCTGTGATGGCACCACTGCCCTGAAGCCTAGGCAACAAAGTGAGACTCTGTATCAAGAAAAAGTTGTGAAGTTTCTTATAAAAGTAATGGAGCACTGTGGATGGGATGGCTTGTGTGTGTGTGTATGCACGATATATATATGCATGTACAAGAGAAGTGATGTAGGTGTTTGAGAAGGATCTGGTACATAGAATAGGAATGTGTTGCCACCAAGAGGCACCTGTTAGGAAGATGTTGTGTTGATCCAAGATGTTGGTGACCTAAAGCACAATGCTCCCAGTAGCACAAGAAAGACATTAGCATATTGGAGAGGCGCGTATGAGATTCAGCAGAAGAACTTGACAACAAATTGCAATTGGCAAGAAAGAATGAGTTATGAATCTGGCCCAGATGTCTGGTTTAAACAACTAGGTCTGATGTCGTTCCGTTAGATGAGGAACAAAGTAGAGACAGGTCTGAAGGGAAGGTTACTGTGCTCATGTTGCAGACTGAGTCGTCCAGCAGGCATGTGAAGAGTCACTCTCAGAGTCAGCTGAGGTGAGAGTTTGGAAGCTCTCAGCAGCTCAAGCCTGGGAGAAGGTGAGGCAAGAGGAGAGTTCCTGAAGGAACACCAGGGCTGAGAGGCTGGGCAAGGGAGGCCTTTTGGGAAGAGTCACCAGAGAGAGAAAAGCTTATGAAAGGATTATTCCAAATAGGAGAAAACTTTAGGTGAAAGATCGCAGGGCCCTTTGTAACGACTGGGTGGGGCTGGTCTCACCCATGAGCCTGAGCATTTTTAAAAATGGGTGGTAGGGGACAAAGTGCCCGTGGCTGTGATGCTGTGGGGAGCACACACCATCTCTCCAGGAGTCTGCCAAGATAAGTGAGCCTGAGTCAGGTCTCTGAGTCTTCCAAATTTAGAAGGAATATGGAGTACAGAAAAGCAGAAGTGGGAAATTTGGGGGGACATGTGTTCCAAGTGATTACAGATTAAAAGAGACTTTGGCCATATGGCCATTTGGCACCTTTTTTGTGGATCGTGATCAAACAAACCAACTGGATAAAGACTTTTTAGGTTTGGCATCTGAAGCCAAATACACTGGGGCTGGTGGGTTTGAACCGGGCCCTGGCCTGCTAAATAACAATGACAACTATAACAAAAAAAATAGCCGGGCTTGTGGTGGGCACCTGTAGTCCCAGCTACTCAGGAGGCTGAGGCAAGAGAATCACTTAAGCCCAAGAGTTGATTTTTTTTTTTTTTTTTTTTTTTTAAGACAGGGCCTCAAGCTGTTGCCCTGGGTAGAGTGCTGTGGCATCACTGCTCACAGCAACCTCCAAGCGCTGGGACTACAGGCACCTG
The DNA here is from genome assembly GCA_963573935.1 of Arctocebus calabarensis. Classification (NCBI taxonomy): domain Eukaryota; kingdom Metazoa; phylum Chordata; class Mammalia; order Primates; family Lorisidae; genus Arctocebus; species Arctocebus calabarensis. The sequence continues at coordinate 2,915 of CAUYON010056505.1, forward strand.
CTACAATGCCCAGCTATTTCTTTTCTGGTTGTAGTTGTCGTTGTTTGGCAGGCCTGGGGTGGATTCAAACCTGCCAGCTCTGGTGTATGTGGCTGGTGCCTTAGCCGCTTGAGCAACAGGCGCTGAGCCAGCCCAAGAGTTTTTGAGGTTGCTGTGAGCTGTGACACCACAGCACTCTACCTAGGGCGACAGGTTGAGACTCTGTCTCAAAAATAAAAAAAAAGACTTCTTAAAAAAAAATCATAAATATTTGAACACAAAGTAGGTATTAGATGATATTAAAGAATTATTATCAGTTTTGTTAGGTCTGGTCAAGATTTTTTTTAAGCCCATACATATAGGACACAAATGCTGGATTATTTACAGGTGGAATAAGATATGTGATATTTGCTTCAAAAATTTCTTAACAACATCAGTAATAAAAGTGGTGAGGGGAGGAGCAAATTGAAAATTGTCAAAACTGAGTTGTGGGTATGTGGCACCGCCTTAAGATCTTTGAGATACTTTTTCCTAAATCGCCCCCTTCACAAAATTTTGATGTCACAGATAGACCTTGAGTAAGTTTTTTTGCACCTCAAGATCCAATTTTTATCCTCATGGGGGTGATGTCACCCCACTGAAAATGGGTGGTGTATGAGAACAAGTTAAGAAAGGAGTTAATGTTTCTGAAGGAGGAACTGGTCTTCAGTGCTAAGGGCTGCTGAGGCATCAAGGAAGAGAGGAGCCCTCATCATCCAGGGTTTTGTAAACAACGGTTTTAGGGAAGGGAGAGGCATAAAGGGAGAAGATACAGCTCTCAGGAGTTCATCGCCCAGAAAGGAAGGAGGGTCGGGATAGGGCAGTAGTGGAGGGGAACAAACGGTTGAGGAGAGCTTTCGTTTTGTTGAAGTTTGTTTTAAAGTAAATCAAAACATTTCTACTGATGAGGAGGACGTGAAAATACAGTTGAAGGAGAGAGAGACTTACTGATAAATGAGGTTCCTGAGAAGAAGGAAAAGGGGGGATGTGAGGCAGAGACGGGGTGTAGGTACTGACTCCGAGGAAGGAGACAGGGGCTGTGTTTGGTGGTGAGACTTTGGAATCTGAGGATTTATATCATTTCCATAAAGTAGGAGTCCAATATTTTGACTCCTGTTTTGAGGAAGGGAAGAGGTGATAGAGCCAGAGATACAAATGAGGAACTTTTGAAGTACTTGGGTGAACCCTACGAAATTACTGGTACTCAAATGTCTTTGACTTCAGGAAGAAGAAAAGGTAATTTCAAATGATTCACTCCAATATCTGTTTTCAAGAAGAGGAGAATAGTCTGTCTAGGGAAACAAGGGTTGTTTGGTAGGCTGAGGGCCTGGCTGAAATTGAGAACCGTGTGCAAGACAAAGGTCTAGAGTGGTGGGTGAGATTCTTCACTCCGGTTGGGAAGGTGGAGAATACGGCTGATTGGGAGTTTGGATTTTGATAGGTAGGTGAGTAGAAAAGAAAAATCATCAAAGATTCGGATTATATTAGTAAATATAATGGACCACAGAATCTGAAATGGTCAGAAGCAGTGAAGACCAGAGAGAGTAACATAGGATAAAAGCAGATGGGGAAGGAGACCAGAGGGGGTTTCCTCTGAGATCAGAGACTCACTTTAGTGGGAGGACCGTCAGTGAGAAAGCTGGAAGGGAGGAAGCCCCGGCCTGGAAGCTGCCAGGGCAGGTCTAGTCTTTCCCAGGTAGGGCAGAGAAGATGGGGCCATGATTCCAAGTAGCCAGGGAACTGAGAGGGGACAGCTGGTGGGTCATCGCTCTGGACATTCACTCCACTCAGAATGATGCCCGAGCTTGTCAGGGAGAGGAAGATGACACGGTGATTTTGTTAAAGGGCACTTGTGTACTCTGTCAGAAGTTTCTTGGGAATAACCATGGCACCCCTTGTCAGTGTTAATGTATGGGCGAGGGTAACCCATTCACCTCATAGATGTTCAATAATAAATAATTACTCTTTAGACAAACAGTATTGAGGAAAGAGAAATCAGCATACTTGTTAAGTAATTCTTAATTTTTTGGCAAGATAATATATGATTACTTATATTTAAAGCTTCATTAGTATGTTGCCCCAAAACAGTAAGTTCCTTTGTTTTTCAGATGTCAACAAGTTTTAAGATGTTTCTTGATAATTGGAATATTCAGACAGCTCTTTGGCTCAAAAGGTATGTTCCTTCAAGATGTGTTTTAGCATCTAGTGCTTAAAGTTCAGCTTCACTGAGTTCAGATTCCTAATTAAATTAATAAAGTGTGGAGTGATGCTGTGTCCCCAGGTCACCCAGGAAATGCTTTTAGCATCCCCTAAACCAGACATTATAGATCAGAACTGTTGGGCTTGAGTCACTAACCCAGCTGTCCCTTTAGGCCCCTGCTGCAGTCTTGGGTCCCCAGAGTCTCCCTGTAGCATTCTTTAGAGAACCTGGTTTCAGTAAGAAAGACCTGTATATCCACTGTACCTGTGCCCTGGGTTTTCTGGAACTGTTCCTGTTGTAAATGTTCCAGTTCAATAGATCTTTATATCTTAGGCACAGGATACAACCCAGCCCCTGGAAGTGGACAAGTCCACAGTTGCGCTGAGGACACGGCTGTGCGATCAGATGCATCTGTTCCCTCAGGGAGGAAGGGGAGGGAGGACCGGGCAGGAGCTGTGAGGGCACATGGGAGTGAGGCGAACAAGTAGTGATAGTTGACCTGAGATTTGAGCAGGAGTGTGTGCTGTAAAAAAGGGCAAGGCACAGGCAGCCGGGTGGAGTGGCAGGTGTGACAGATGTGACAGAGCCGGGGCTGCACGGGAGCTTCCAGGGAGTCTCTCTCATTGTCCCTCCAAGCACATGTCCCATCTTGAATTTGTTTCATAAAATACTGTCCCTGTAATGGTGGGGCTCTGAGTGCTCTTCTTTGTGGTGCCCTTTTTAAAATGACAAGTTGAGGATTTTTATCCCTTGAGGCAGCTGACATATATTATCATTAGTTCATGGTGCCCTGCAGTCTCCCCATGGGCTGCTGATTCTCTGAGCTAATCTCTTGTGTTATTTTTTGTTGTTATTGTTAAAATTTGACATTTTGAGGAAAGTGTTACCTTCATTGCAGTTCTCTACTCTGTTATAGGAAAACTATAGACTAAGCACAACCTATTTGCCAGAAAGAATAGTGTTACTAGGTCATTTGAAAGGTCTTAATTTTTTAAAAGAAAGTAGTGAAATAATATAGAATAAAAAATTACTACTGTTAAAAATTTATACTTTATAAATTATAGATTCTTAGACATTAGAAATGACAATTTTAGTTATTATACATACCAATAAGAAAATGAGAATTAAATTTATATTCCTATATTTGACACAATAGCTATAACCTGAGATTACATACCAATTATTGCCTAAGACAAGTTGTATTTATTTTTCTGGTTGTCCTGCAAGGTAATGGAGTGCGTGTGTTATCTTCTTGGGCTTTGTCAACTTAGTTCACTCACTCTGCTTGGCTCTCTGTGCTTTTCATGGTTTCCAGGGTGTGTTATGAACGAGCCTCCTTCAGTCCAACAGTCCGGACATTCGTCCTCTCTGCCATCTGGCATGGGGTGTACCCAGGATATTATTTGACATTTCTAACAGGGGTGTTAATGACATTAGCAGCACGAGCTGTAAGTATCAAGAATTTCATCATTTTATAGGTGGCGCCTGTGGCTCAAAGGAGTAGGCTGCCAGCCCTATATGCCAGAGTTGGTGAGTTCAAACCCAGCCCTGGCCAAAAACTGCAAAAAAAAAAAAAAAACAGAATTTCATTTTGTAATTCAGCATTCCACTTGAACTTCCCTGGGCTGGGTTCGAACCCGCCAACCCCAGTGTATGTGGCTGGCGCCCTAGCCACTGAGCTACAGGTGCCGAGCCATGGATCTGGGCTTTGAAAGATGAATGGTATTTTATGTGGAGTGAAGTATAATGGGGGAGAAGATGACATGAGGCACATTCCACTTGAAAGCTGAGTAAATCTCTTTCACATGGTGGACCCCGTGTCTTTGGCCATGACCGGCATCAGATTTTCCACTAGAAGTGAGGTGTGTGTATGTGTGCGTGTTTACTGAATGCACATGCGTGCTCGGCTCCATGCTTAGTCGTGTGAGGAGAACACATGTTTTTATACATTGTGGGTACTCATAAAATGTTGCTTTATCTTTACAAAGTTTTCTGAAGAAGAGATAAAAGCAGAGTTAAATAAAGATGATCAGAATGATAGTTTAATTTTAGAAGTGTTTCCCCCAAACTGTAACCTTTGAGTGGACTTTGAGATGAAGAGGAGATAGTGGACAGGCTAAGATGGGTAGAAGAGCTGTCCCCAGTGGGAGACACCTCATTAGAGCTGGGTCTTGTACTCTGCACCTGTAGCTTAGTGGCTATGGCGCCAGCCACATACACTGATTCCAGCCCAGGCCTGCCAAACAACAATGACAACTACAACCAAAAATAGTTGGGCATTGTGGCAGGCACCTGTAGTCCCAGCTACTTGGGAGGCTGAGGCAAGAGAATCGCTTAAGCCCAAGAGTTTGAGGTTGCTATGAGCTGTGACCCATGGCACTCTACCCAGCACAACATAGGGAGAATCTGTCTCAAAAAAAAAAAAAAAAAAAAAGAAGTAGACATGGCTCTTCAATTTGCCTGGTTAGAACCTGGACTCTTATCTTGGGAAACAATTGAGAGATTAGATTGGTGATGTGGGGAGAGGAAAGGGAAAAGATAATTTGGTCTAAGTTCTTGAAAGCCAGTTAGAGGAAAGCAACATGATAAAAAAGATGTTTGCATAAGCTTATTGTGATACTCATGGGTAAGAGAGCTTTTTTAAACAAATAGCAGATATTTGCTTTACTCAATTTTAAGGTATCCTAATGATGTATGAAGGAAATTTCAAGAAGTATTAAATAAGGGCTATACCTTGTGGTATTTTGTACATGTGATTCGAAACATATTGTGTATAAATACATACATGTAGCTTGTGTTCTCCTCTATGCTAGATGCCATAATTATCATGGATAGTAAGTACCATAGATGTTGAGAATGAAAGAAATCTCTTTTGGTCAGGTTGACTAGAGACGGCCTCCTTAGAAAACTTGTTTGCCCGAGGCAGGTGGATCACCTGAACAAGAGCAAGAGCCCTGTCTTCACTAGCTAGGCATTGTGGCAGGCACCTTTTGTCTCAGCTACTTGAGAAGCTGAGGCAGGATCACTTGAGCCCAAGAGTTTGAGGTTGCTGTGAGCTGTGATGCAAAAGCACTCTTCCCAGGGTGACAGAGTGAAAAAAAAAAAAAAGAAAGAAAAGTGTTTGGATCTGGGCTTTTTTGTTTGTTTGTTTTTGGAGACAGAGTTCTCATTATGTCGCCCTTGATAGAGTGCTGTGGTGTCACAGCTCACAGCAACCTCCAACTCTTGGGCTTAAGCTGTTCTCTTACCTCAGCCTCCCAAGTACCTGGGACTACAGGTGCTTGTCACAACGCCTGGCTGTTTTGTTGTTGTTGTAGTTGTCATTGTTGTTTAGCAGGCCTGGGCTGGTAAACACCAGTGTATGTGGCTGGCGCCCTAGGCCACTGAGCTACAGGTGCCAAAACCTGCATCTGGGCTTTGAAAGATGAATGTTATTTTATGTTGAGTGAAGTGTAATGGGGGAGAATATCACATGAGGCACAGGAAAGGACATTAGGAAACCAAGTTTGAAAGTGCATGGTGTATTTGAGGAATGACAAGTAGATCTGAAACCATTTGCCATTTATGGAAACCATGTATCCATAAATGGCAAATAATTCTGGAGAGGCAAGGTCGGAAGGAGGGCAAAATAGTATAGTTTGAATACCAAGATGGGAAGGAGGCTAATCCTATAGTCTGTGATAGCCGGGAGTCAGGTAAGATTTAAGGGAATGGAATGCTGAGAGCCTGAAGTTTGTCACTGATAGACAGAAGGGAATGGAGAGTGGGTGGCTGCTGTGCCTGTGAGCTAAGCCACAGAGAGCAGGTGTCAGGACTTGCTCTGGCCACTAAGAATGGTGGTCTCAGTATGGAAGAGCCATTCAGCCTGCACCTCACCCCTGCAGTCGCAGCGACTCAGGAAACGGAGGCAGAAGGGTCGCCTAGCCCAGGAGGCTGCAGTGCCTGTGGTTGTGCCACTGCACGCTCTAGCCTGGGCAACAAGGGAGAGCCATCTCTTGAATGAATGAAGAAACAAACAAAAGTGCCACTCGCCAACTGACCTCTGACCAGTCATGCGGCATCTTGACGTAGCAGGGCCGTGTTTTACCTATAAACGTAAGATAAGAGGGAAGAATACAAGAAAAGAAAACAATATTTGCCCAATTTTGCACATTTAAAAACGGAGATGTTTTGACAATTTTGAAAGCTAAGGGGGGGGGGCCGTTGGAGTAGTAGACATTAAAAAATACCTTTTTTTGAGAAGCTCTTCCCAATATCCCTTAGTGAATGTGTGTGATTGCCATTTATTTTTAAAAAGTGCTATTTGACCTAAGTTTAGAGTAGAATGCCTGTTTGCCTTTTGTAAATGCAGAGTTAAACAAAAAGTAAGGATGAAATCAGATTAAACTTGCTTTATACTATAATTTACTAAATGTGATTTAAGAAGCTGTAGGTGGTATTGCTTTTAACTTTTTTGGAAAAACTTTAAGACTATAGAAAAGTTGCAAAGAACTTTTACCCAGATACACCAGTTGTTCACATTTTTTCTGTGTGCTTCCTCATCCTTCCCCTTCCTCCCCTGCCCCTCCCTCTCTCTGCTCCCCCCCCCCCCAATCTGTGTATTAGTTTTGTGGAACCAACTTTTCCCACAGTGGTAGTACCATTCTAAAATGGTACTACCCACCACCAGCGTAGCCGAGTTTCAGTTATTCCACATTTTTGAAACAGTTTATTCAGTGTAATTTCATAAGTAAGGTTAATTTAAAAATATAGCAAATATTTTTGTTTTCTTTCAGATGAGAAAGAACTTTAGACATTATTTCATTGAACCTCCTCAACTTAAATTATTTTATGATGTTATAACATGGATAGTAACTCAGATAGCAATAAGTTACACAGTTGTGCCATTTGTACTTCTTTCTATAAAACCGTCATTCACGTTTTACAGGTAAGTGTTACTCTTATTAAACATTTGTCAGTGGGAATAACTTTTTTTTTTTTAAGAGACAGAGTCTCAACTTTGTTGCCCTCAGGAGAATGCCCTGGCATCACAGCTCACAGCAACCTCCAGCTCTTGGGCTTAGCCGAGTCTCTTCCTTCACCCTCCCGAGTAGCTGGGACCACAGGCGCCCGCCACAGCGCCCGGCTGTTTTTTGTTGTTGTTGCAGTTTGGGTGGGGTCAGTTTCAAACCCACCGCCCTTGGTATATGGGGTCAGCACCCTACTCACTGAGCCACAGGCACCACCCATGGGAATAACGTTATTTTTTTAAAAAAGTTTTATAGGAAAATAATACCACAGTCTCATTCCCTGTCACTAAATGCATTATTAGTTACTTTTAAATTCTAAACCAAGCAGTTTCAAGATCTTTGTGGAATGATTCATCTATCCTCAGGTGAGAATGTGGTTCAAACAGAGGAATGTCTGCTGGATTACCACTGCCTCAAATTTTCCATGAAGGTTTTTTTATTTGTTTGTTTATTTGTTTCAGAGACAGAGTCTCACCTTGTCACCCTTGGTAGAGTGCCATGGCTTCACAGCTCACAGCAACCTCCAGGTCCCGGGCCTAGGCAAGTCTCCTGCCTCAGTCTCCCAAGTAACTGGGACTACAGGTGCCCACCACAACGCCTGGCTATTTTTCTGTTGCAGCTTGGCCAGGGCCAGGTTTGAACCCACCACCCTCGGCATATGGGGCCAGCACCCTACTCACTGAGCCACGGGCACCGCCCTCTTCCATGGTTTAATGAAAAACCTCAAAGTTTAATTGTCCTCAAATGGGGGGAAAAAGACAGTTCTTTACAAAGAATGATTTATTATCTTTAAAGGAAAATTACTTTTATTTGTGTCCTTTTTACTCTCTTTTATGTTTCCTTGGTATGATGGTGATCTCTATATTATAGAAATTGTTGTCAGGCGGTGCCCATGGCTCAGTGAGTAGGGTGCTGGCCCCATACACCAAGGGCGGTGGGTTCAAACCCAGCCCCAGCCCAACTGTAACAACAACAACAAAAATAGCCACCTGTTGTGGTGTAGTCCCAGCTACTCGGGAGGCTGCGGCAAGAGAATCCACTAAGCCCAAGAGCTGGAGGTTGTTTTGAGCTGTGACGACATGGCACTCTACCGAGGACAACAAAGTGAGACACTGTCTCAAAAAAAAAAAAAAAAGAAAAGAAAAGAAAAAGAAATTGTTGGCTTAAGTTAACATATTTTTTTGTTTATCTGTTTATGTCCACAGCCCTACCAAATTTCCAAATTTCACCCCCCCTTTTAGATGGTGATAGTCTTAATGTCAAAAACTTTATTTCATAAATTCTTCACTGTCCTGGCAGTCGTCATAATTTGTCATAGAGTGTAGAGTGCAAAAATTATTGAGTCAGATACGACAGCATACAGGAATACATTAAATCCTCCTAAAATTTCCACTGATACAAAATTATTACATATTTTTAAATGTGAGTGGGCCTTTGGTTAGATTTTCTTTCCCAGGTACTTTGTTTAGAATCACTTGAATTTATAATCTGACCTTCCTTTATTTTTTGAAAATAACCATCAAGAAGCAGTATTGTGACCCAGCACCCGTAGCTCAGTGGTTAGGGTGCCGGCCACATAATACCAGGGCTGGCAGGTTCAAACCCTGTCCAGGCCTGCTAAACAACAATGACAACCACAACAAAAAAATAGCTGGGGCTCGGCGCCTGTGGCTCAGTGGGCTAAGGCGCCAGCCACGTGCACCTGAGCTGGCGGGTTCGAATCCAGCCCGGGCCCGCCAAACAACAATGACGGCTGCAACCAAAAAGTGGCCGGGTGTTGTGGCGAACACCTGTAGTCCCAGCTACTTGGGAGGCGGAGGCAGGAGACTCGCTTGAGCCCAGGAATTGGAGGTTGCTGTGAGCTGTGATGCCACGGCACTCTATCCAGGGTGACAGCTTGAGGCTCTGTCTCAAAAAAAAAAAAAAAA
>CAUYON010056508.1:0-17277 GCA_963573935.1 Arctocebus calabarensis
CAAATTTCTTCAACATGTGGATGTCATTAAAGTATTTAATTTCTCCATCATAAATGAAACTCAGTTTAGCTGGATACAAGATCCTGGGTTGAAAGTTATTTTGTTTTAGGAGATTAAAAGCCAATGACCATTCTCTTCTCACTTGAAAAGTTTGATTAGAGAGATCTGCTGTTATTCTAATATTCTTCTCCTTGTAGGTTATAGATTTCTTGTGTCTGGTTACTTTCATAATTTTCTCCTTCATATTAACTTTATGATGTGCCTGGGGGATGTTTTATTTGGGTTGAGTCGTGCTGGGGTTCTGAAACTGTCTGCTATCTGAATTTCAGAATCTCTTGGCATGTCTGGAAAATTTTCTTTCATAATCTCATAAAGAAGAAACTCTGTGCCTTGTGACACCACTTCATCATTTTCAGGTATCCCTATAAGGCGAATGTTGGTTTTCTTCAAGTTATCCCAGAGCTGTCTGAGAGAATGATCTGTTTTTGCCTTCCATTTCTCTACCTCTTTGTCGGTTTGGGGGCGTTCAGAAGCTTTGTCTTCCATGTCAGAAAACCTTTCTTCTGCTTGCTCCATTCTGTTGCTGAGGGATTCTACTTTGTTTCTCACATTTTTGAGGGCTGCAACTTCTTGTCTCAATGTGTCAAAATATTTGGTCATTTGGTCTTTGAAGTCCTTGACTTCTTGAGATACTTTTTGAAATGCACCCTGAATTTCTAAATCCAACTTTCCCTCTATTTTATTAATTGTGTTGGCAATCCAAATTCTGCATTTGATTTCTGTCATCTCAGTCATCTGTTTATGCATTGGATCCTCACTTGTGTCCGCCAAATTGTTCTTTAGGGGGTTTGACCTACTCTGGTTGTTCATGTTTCCAGAGCTTTTCTGTTGATTCCGCCCCATGATTAATTTTACACCATTTGGCTGAATGAGTAGATAAGGATAATTTGGGTTGGGAGTTCTAGGCGTAGTCATTGGCCAGTCCTTTGCTTGAAAGCTGGGACTGGTGTCTGTACCTTTTCCCATAGAGTTTTGCCAAGGACCCGTAGAGAGCTACTGCTGGTGAAACTGGGGACCTTCTTGATGTGGTGGGGTTAAGTGGCTCTGTTGTATTTTCAGCTGGTCTTTGTCTTACCCTAGAGAATCTGGTACTCTGGATTGAAATCTGAGCTGTGAAGAAATGCCAGCAGTTAAGTCACTGCACCCCCCACAAGCAACAATTGGAAAAGCAAAATCAAACCTTCCCACTACCACACACCCAGGGTACCACTTTGGAAAGTCCTCATTTGATTGGCCCAGTTGAAGACGTCCCAATCAATTGTCCTAGCCAGCACCGATCTCAAATGGAAGAGTAAAAAGTCTCTGGCAACTAGATAGCAGGGATCTGCTGGAAGCTCTAGTATAATTCACTCCAGTACTCTGTGACCTCAGGAGGGCATTCCCCTCCCCAGCAAGTAGATTAGTCTGGGAAGGTTGATGCCTCCTTCCCCACCTTGCCCCTCTGTCACACCCAGTCGGTGGTAACAGTTGTCATCCAGTTTCCTCCAATGAGCAGATGCTCCAGAGGTTTGCACCTGCCTGGGTCACAGTGAGGTCTTTGGCTCCTCAACCAGTCTGCTACTCCCTGTCACTGTTTGCAGGGGGAGGTGAGGCCTGACAACCTGGGTACTTGATTGGGGTTGGGGCAATTCAATCAGTTCTAGCCCTGTCCCTGATTGATGTTACTGCTGGAACAGAACATGTGCGCAGAATTTATTTCTGTCAAGGCTATTTTCCCTGATGAGACTTGGGCTGCAAATAGGCCAGATTCAGGCAGTGAGTTGCAGCCCTTTGTCTCAGCTTTCATCCCCTGAGGGCCAGGTCAGTCTGAAGGTAAGCAAAGTCACCTCTGCCCTGGTTGTCAGCTGACTCTGCACTTATTCTAATCCCTGTGCTCTGTCCCGGCCTCAAGCATATCCTCACGTGCCTTGGTTGCCAGTCCACTCTGCCAGTGGCTACCACTGGAGAAGCCGCCTGCTTTCTCTGGCCACCCAGAAGACTGGGAGTGTCTCCTCAAAACATCCCCAGGGGTTGAGCCCTCCTGCTATTGTTCCCACAGCTGTGGTTGCTGTTTCGTGCCTCATGGGACCTTCTTTCCAACTGGGCCTCCTCTCGACTCACTTTCCTCTCACCACTCCCGAGCTGGAAAATCAGCACAGATCAGCAACAGTCTGCCCCCTCACCCCGAGAAAATCTCCAAGAATCTGGACTCTGTGGGGGACAGGCCTCCAGATCTTGGGATGAGAGTGGAGGGGAACACCAGGAACTCAAACTTACAGGTAGAGAATATGTACAGTTTTATGCAGTTTTATGCCTGGCAGGATAGTGCCACGGCACCCTAGTAGGGGAAGGAGGTCTGGTTTTTAGAGGTTCTCTCCAGTGGGGTAGAGTGGGAGGACATCTGAACTCTGCTCTCTTGTTTGTATGGAGATATGGAGTATACTGCGAGTGGCTCTCATGGGCGAGGGGACTTCTGTCCACTTGGTGATGTGCTCTGTACCCTTTTGTTTGTGTCCTCAGGGTCTCAGGTCACCCCAGCAGGGTTGATGTGCATTCTTTGACCTTTTCTTTTGGCTCAGATCCAAAACATCAGCTTTCTTGCTGAGTTCCTGTCCTTTAACTCCCCTTCTGGATGGGAACCTCTGCAGAAAGCTAGCTACAGACCACCGTATTGGCTCCTCCCCAGTACAATGCTGTTTTGATCACTATTGATTTATAGTAGAGTCTCAGGTCTGGTAGCATGATTCCTCCTGCTTTGTTTTTATTTCTGAGTGATGTCTTGGCTATTTGAGGTTTTTTCTGATTTGATATAAAATGAAGTATTATTTTTTCAAGATCTTTAAAAAATGACAATGGAGCTTTGATAGGAATCACATTAAAATGATATATTGCTTTGGGTACTATAGACATTTTAACAATGTTGATTCTTCCCAGCCATGAGCGCGGTATGTTTTTCCATTTGTTAACATTTTCAGGTATGTCTTTTCTTAAAGTTTCATAGTTCTCTTTATAGAGATATTTCACATCCTTTGTTAGGTAAATTCCCAAATATTTCATCTTCTTTGGTACTACTGTGAAAGAAATAGAGTCCTTGACTTTTTTTTTTTGGCTTGGCTATTGTTGGTATATATAAAAGCTAAAGATTTATGGGTGTTGATTTTGTAGTCTGAGATATTGCTGTATTCCTTGATCACTTCTAAAAGTTTTATAGTAGAATCCCTGTTGTTTTCCAGATATACAATCATATCATCTGTGAAGAGTCAAAGTTTAATCTCTTCTGACTCGATGTGGATACCCTTGATCGCCTTTTCTTCCCTGATTGCAATGGCTAAAATTTCCATTATGATTTTGAAGACCAGAGGAGACAATGGACAACCTTACCTGGTTCCTGGTTTTTAATTTGTTTATGTGTTGAATTACATTTATAGAATTACGTATATTGAACCAGGCTTGCAGCCCTGGGATAAAGCCCACTTGGTCATGGTGTATAATTTGTTTGATGTGTTGTTGGATTCTGATTGTTAGTATCTTGTTAAATATTTTTTCATCAATATTCATTAGTGATATTGGTCTATACTTTTCTTGTTGGGTCTCTCTCTGGTTCAGGGATCAAGGTGATGTTTGCTTCACAGAACATGTTGGGTAGTATTTCTTCTTTTTCTGTATTTTGTAAAAGGTTTAGTAATATAGGTAATAGTTCTTTAAAGGTTTGGTAGAATTCTGACGTGAAGGCATCTGGTCCCGGGCTTTTTTTTTTCTTTTGGGGGAGTTTTTTTATAGTTGATGCTATTTCAGAACTTGATGTAGGACTGTTCAACATTTTTACTTAGTTCTGGCTAATTCTTGGTAGGTGGCATGATCCAAGTATTGGTCAATACCCTTTAGATTTTCATATTTCTGAGAGTTAAGTTTCTTGCCATATTCATTAAGGATTTTTTTAATTTCTGAGGAGTCTGTTGTTATTTCATCTTACCATTTCTGATTGAAGAAATTAGAGATTTTGCTCTTTTTTTCCTGGATAGGTTAGCCAAAGGTTTATCTATTTTATTGACCTTTTCAAAAAACCACCTTTGTGATGTATTGATCTGTCGTATGATTCTTTTGTTTTCAATTTCATTTAATTCTGCTCTAATTTTGGTTATTTCTTTTCTTCTGCTGGGTTTGGGGTTAGAATGTTCTTTCTTCTCCAGTTGCTTAAGATGTCCCATTAAGTTGTTAACTTCCTCTCTTTCTGTTTTCTTGAGGAAGGCTTGCAGTGCTATAAATTTCCCTCTTAGGACTACCTTTGCAGTATCCCAGAGGTTGTGATAATTCGTGTCTTCATTGTCATTTTGTTCCAAAAATTTGGTAATTTCCTTCTTAATCTCATCTATGACCCATCTATCCTTCAGCATAAGGTTATTTAGCTTCCATGTTTTTGTATGAGTATTCAGATTCTTGTTATTGAGTTCAAATTTTATTCCATGTTGTTCAGAGAAGATACAAGGAATAATTTCTATTCTTTAAATTTGCTGAGGTTAGACTTGTGATCTAAGATGTGATCAATTTTGGAGTATGTTCCATGGGCTGATGAGAAGAATGTTTATTCAATTTTATTAGGATTAAATATTCTGTAGGTGTCTATTAAATCCAGTTGTTGAATGGTTAAGTTTAAATCTAAAATTTCTTTAATTAGCTTCTTTATGGAGGATCTATCTAACACTGCTAGAGGAGTGTTAAAATCTCCAGCTACTATGGAGGTGGAGGAAATCAAGTTACTTGTGTCTGTTAGAGTTTTTCTTATAAATTGAGGTGCATTCTGGTTGGGTGCATAAATATTAATAATTGAAATCTCATCATATTGAGTAGTACCTTTAACAAATATGAAATGTCCGTCTTTATAATTCCTTACTTTGATTGCTTTAAAGCCTATTTTATCTGTGAATAAGATTGCAAAACCTGTTTTTTTCTGTTTTCCATTTGCCTGGATTATAGATGACCATCCCTTCACCTTGAGTCCAAATTTATCTTTTAAGGTAAAATGAAATTCTTGTATGCAGCCAATATCTGGCCTGAGTTTTTGTGTCTAGACAGCCAACCTGTTCCTCCTTAGAGGACAATTTAAACCATTCACTTTAGTGGTAAATAATGGTAAATCTTTACAAAGTCCAGTGGGTGTTTTTAATCCTTTCATCACTGTGGAAGTTGGAATTTTATAAAAAGTTTCTGAGTGAGTTTACTTTTGTGGTGGAGATTACGCTGGTCATTATGGAGGCTAGGTATGAGAATATCCTGGAGAGCTTGTTTAGTTATAGCATATTTCTTCAATATGTAGATGTCATTAAAGTATTTAATTTCTCCTTCATAAATGAAAGTAAGTTTAGCTGGTTACAGGAGTCTGGGTTGAAAGTTATTTTGTTTTAGGAAATTAAAAGTCGATAACCATTCTCTTCTAGCTTGAAAGGTTTGATCAGAGAGATCTGCAGTTATTCTAATATTCTTCCCCTTGTAGGTAATGGATTTCTTACATCTGGCTGATTTCTGAATTTTCTCCTTCATATTTACTTTAGTAAGTTAATTATGATGTGCCTGGTGGACGTCTTATTCGGGTTGAGTTGTGCTGGGGTTCTGAAATGGTCTGCTATCTGAATTTCAGAATCTCTGGGCATGTCTGGAAAGTTGTCTGTCATAATCTCATAAAGAAGAGACTCTGTGCCTTGTGATGCCACTTTGTTGTTTTCAGGTTTCCCTATAAGGCGAATATTGGTTTTCTTCAAGTTAAGCCAGAGCTGTCTGAAAGAATGTTCCATTTTTGCCTTCCATTACTCTTCTTCTTGGGAAGTTTGGAAGTGTTCTAAAGCTTTGTCTTCCATGTCAGAAATCCTTTCTTCTGCTTGCTCTATTCTGTTCCTGAGGGATTCTACTGTATTTCTCATATCTTTGAGGGCTGCAACTTCTTGTCTCAATGTGTCAAAATCTTTGGTCATTTTGTCTTTGAATTCATTGAATTCTTGAGACATCTTTTGGGGTATCTTTTGGAATACTTCTTGAAATTCTAATTCTGTCTTTTCTTCCATTCCTCTGATCTTATTTGCTATCCACACTCTGAATTCCATTTTTGACATCTTAGCCATTTGCTTATGCAAGGGATCTTGTGCTGTATCTACCTTGTTCCTTGGGGGAGTAATGATCTACTCTCATTATTCATATTGGCAGAGTTTTTGTCTTGATTCTGCCTCATGATTATTTTTCACTGTTGCCTATGTCCTGTCCTCAGAGTTGGGGAAGTGTCTATCCCAGATCAGACCCTGGCATGATCACTTTGTTGTTGCTTGGTGTTTATAGGGAGTGACCCTGTGAAGCTCCTCTGGGACTTCCCCGGCCAGGGAGTTCTGGCTTTGGCAACAGCTCCCGAGCATGACACGCCCTGATCAAGCAGCAAGGTGTGGGATGGTACACACTGTCCTGGGAGTGCCTGTTACCCAGTGGCCTTTGCAAAGGGAGCCTGCACCTCCAGCTGTGTTCACTGGGAGGAGGGCTCCCAAGGGAGGGCACAGGTTGTGTGGCCTCCTGAGTCCCTGGCTGGCTGGTCAGGGCCGGTGCAGATGTAGAGAGGGTAGGGGAAGATGTGGGTTGTTCAGTTCCCAGAGCTCCTGGGCAAGGCATGCTGGTGGAGGCCTGGCGAGTTTCTGGTGGAGTCCCTAGCCAGTGTGGGCAGCAAGCGTTAGCCTGGCAGGGGGGCGGCGTGGAGCCGTGCGGGGTCCCAGTGATGTCCCTGGCTGTGGCCCAGGAGGCGCAGATCAGAGCTGTGTGGAGGTTCCTGCAGAGTCCCTGGCTATGGCTGACTATGAGTCCCAGCAGGGCGCAGATTGGAGCCACCCAGGGGTCCAGGCAGGGTCCCTGGCTGAGGCGGGCAGTGGGACAAGGTGCGTCAGTGTCCCTGGCCACTGTAGGTGGTGGCCGAGGCCTGGTGGGCCATAGATTGGAGCCAAGCGAGAACCCTGGCATAGTTCCTGGCCACAGCTGGCAGTGGGCCGAGGCTTGGTGGGGTACCAATTGGGGCCGCACTGGTGTCTAGGCAAAGTTCCTGGCCACTGCGGTTAGTGGGCTGAGGCCCATTGGGGCATGGATTGGAGCCACACGGGGGTCCTGGCAGAGTCCCTGGATACAGTTGGTGGCAGGCTTGGTGGGGTGCAGAGTGGAGCCCCACAGTTCCTGGTGAAGTCCCTGGCCTGGGGGCTTGTTCAGACTCAGTGCGACCCCAAGTCTCTTTTCTGGCAGGCCACCTTCCAGCAGACAGGGAGTGTGGGCACTGCTCAAACCTTCCTCCCTCAGTTTCAGCAGGGGCCAGGCTTATGGTGCGTCAGGTAAGGGGGCAAGGGTGCACTGGAAGTTCAGAATGTCAGAAAACTTTAATTCCATTTTTCTGCCTGAAGCTTGGTTTCTTGGAGTTGCAACTGGCCTCAGCAGAGGTGATCTGCAATTATCACTTTTCTCTCTCAGCTGGGCTCCCAGTGTTCAGCTCAATTGGGCAGTTTCTGAAGGTTATCTTTCCTTTAGGACAGGAGCCTCTGTTGTAAGCTGCTTCCAGTTGGCTATCTTGCCCCTCCCCTGCCCTATACCAATTTTTCTTAAGTGTTCTTATCATGAAAGGATGCTGAACCTTATCAAAAACTTTTTTTTGCATCAATTGAGAAAATCATATGGTCTTTGTGTTTTATTTTGTTTAAGTGATGAATTATATTTATAGATTTATGTATATTGAACTATCCTTGAGACTGGGATAAAACCCACTCAGTCAGGGTGTATAATTTGTTTGAGGTGTTGTTGGATTCTGTTTGCTATGATCTTATTGAATATTTTTGCATCAATATTTATTAGGGATATTAGTCCATAATTATTTTTTCTTGTTGGGTCTTTTTCTGGTTTGGGGATCAAGTTGATGTTTGCTTCATAGAATGTTTTGGGTAGTATTCCTTCTATTTCTCTATTTTAGAAAAGGTTAAGTAGTATAGGTACTAGTTCCTCTTTAAAGGTTTGGTAGAATTCTGACACGAAGTCATCTGGTTCCAGGCTTTTCTTTTTAGGGAGATTTTGTATACTTGATGCTACTTTAGAACTCGATATAGGCCTGTTCAACATTTCCACTTCTTTCTGGGTAAGTCTAGAAAGGTAGTGTGCATCCAAGTATTGGTCTATTTTCTTCATATTTTCGTATGTCTGAGAATAGAGTTTCTTGTAATATTCATTAATAATTTTGAATTTCTGAGGAGTCTGTTGTTATTTCGTCTTTGCCATTTCTGACTGATGAAATTAAAGATTTTACTCTTTCATTCCTGGTTAGATAAACAAAGATTCATGTATTTTATTAACCTTTTCTAAAAAACCAATTTTTTGATATGTTTATCTGTTGTAAATCCTTTTGTTTTCAATTTCAATTAATTCTGCTCTAATTTTGCTTCCTTATTTTCTTCTGCTGGGTTTGGGATTGGAATGTTCTTCCTTTTCTAGTTGCTTGAGATGTACTGTTAAGTTATTAACTTCCTCTCTTTCTGTTCTCTTGAGGAAGGCTTATAATACTATAAATTTCCCTCTTAGGGCTGCCTTTTCAGTATCCCCAAGTTCTGGTAATTTGTGTCTTCTTTATCATTTTGTTCCAAAAATTTGATAATTTCCTTCTTACTCTCATCTGTGACCCAGCTGTTGTTCAGGATAAGCTAATTTAGTTTCCATGTTTTTGTATGGGTGTGCAGATTCCTGTTGTTACTGAGTTCAAATTTTATTCCATGATGGTCTGAGAAGATGCAAAGACTAATTTTTATACTTTTAAATTTCTGAGTTTAGACGTGTGACCTAAAATGTGATCAATTTTGGAGTATGTTCCATGAGCTGATGAGAAGAATGTGCATTCATTTTTGTTAGGATGAAATGTTCTATAGTTGTCTGTTAAATCCAATTCTTGAATGCTTAAGTTTAAGTCTAAAATTTCTTTGCTTAGTTTCTTATTTGAGGATCAATCCAACACTGCCAAAGTGGTCTTAAAATCTCCAAGTATTATTGTGCTGGAGGAAATCAAGTTGCTCATGTCTTTTAGCGTCTGTCTTATAAATTGAGACTCATTCTGGATGGAAGCATAAATGTTATTAATTGAAATCTCATCATGTTGAGTGTTACCTTTAACAATATGAAGTGACCTTCATTATCTTTTCTTACTTTCATTGGTTTAAAACCTATCATATCTGCGAATAAAATTGCAACATCTGCTTTTTTCTGATTTTCATTTTCCTGAATTATGGATGACGATCCCTCACTCTGAGTCCATATTTATCTTTTAAGTTAAGATGAGATTCTTGTATGTAGCAGATATCTGGCCTGAGTTTTTGTATCCAGTCAGCGAATCTGTGCCTTTTTAGAGGACAATTTAAGCCATTCACATTAATTGAGAGTATTGATAAGCCTGGTAGCATTTTGGGTATTGAGTGTTTCAAAAGACCAGTGCACATGTTTAATCATTTCATCACTTTGTAAGTTGGAATTCGATCAAAATTTTCTGAGTGAGTTTACTTTGGTGGTAGAGGATTGTGCTGATCATTATGGAGGATAGGTCTAAGAATATCCTGGACATTTGGTTAAATTATGTCAAATTTCTTCAACATGTGAATGTCATTAAAGTATTTAATTTCTTCATCATAAATGAAACTCCATTTAACTGGATACAGGATCCTGTGTTGAACGTTATTTTGTTTTAGAAGGCTGAAGTTGATGAACAACCTCCTCTAGCTTGA
Organism: Arctocebus calabarensis; assembly: GCA_963573935.1. NCBI lineage: Eukaryota > Metazoa > Chordata > Mammalia > Primates > Lorisidae > Arctocebus > Arctocebus calabarensis. The sequence continues at coordinate 9,804 of CAUYON010056508.1, forward strand.
AAGGTTTCAGGAGAGAGATCTGCAGTCATTCTAACATTCTTCCTCTTGTAAGGTATGGTTTTCTTATGTCTACATGGTAGCAGAATTTTCTCCTTCATATTAACTTTGACAAAGTTAAATATAATGTGTCTGCGAGATGGTTTATTTGTGTTGAGTCGTGCTGGGGTTCTGAAACTTTCTGCTACCTGAATTTCAGAATCTCTTGCCTTGTTTGGGAAGTCCTTTTCCATTATCTCTTTGAGTAGAGCATCTGGGCATTTCAAAGCAACTTCGTCACCTTCAGGAATTCCTATAAGGTGAATAATAGTTTTCTTCGAATTATCCCATAGCTCTCTGAGAGAATGATCCATTTTTGCTCTCCACTTCTCTTCCTCTTTGAGCTTTAGGGAGTGTTCAAAAGCTTTGTCTTCAATGTCTGGAATCCTTTCTTCTGCCTGCTCCATTCTGTTACTTAGGGATTTACTGTATTTCTCAGATCTGTGAGGGCTGAAAGTTGTTGCCTTAATGTGTCATAATCTTTCTTGATTTTGTCTTTGAATTCATTGAATTATTGAGACAACTTTTGAAATGCTCCTTGAATTTCAAATTCCAACTCTACTTCCATTCTATTAATCTTATTTGCAATCCAAATTCTGAATTTGATTTCTGACATCTCAGCCATTTGTTTATGAATGGGATCTTCTGGTGTGTCTGCCTTGTCATTCCTTGGGAGAGTTGATCTATTCTGATTATTCATGTGGCCGGAGTTTGTTCGCTGATCCCGCCCCATGATTTTTCTTCACTGTTTGGCTAGATGAGTGGATAAGGTGAAATTGGGTTGGGGGCTCCTGGACAAGTGATTAACCAGCCCTTTGCCCAAGAGCTGGGACTAATGACTGAAGCTTTTTCCCTACTGCCTTTCAAAGTACCCCTGAGACCCTGGGGACCTGCTTGGTGTGGTGGGGCTTAGTGGCTCTGTCTTATTTTGAGCTTATCTCTGTCCAATCCTAGTGAATCAGTAACTCTGGGTTGAAATCTCAGCCATGGAGAAATCCTAGCAACTAAGACACCACACCCCCCACAGGCAAAAATTGGAAAAGGCAAATTAAACCTTCCCACAGTGACACAACCAGAGTCCCACCTTGGATGGTCCTCAGGTGATTGACCCAGGTCAGGAGTTCCAAATCAACTGTCCCACTCAGCACCCAGTCTCAAGTGGGAGAGTTCAAAAGGTCTCCAGCAAGAAAACAGCGAGGGTCTGCTGGCAGCTCGAGTATGATTTGCTCTGGAGTTCCATGGAGTCAGAAGGGCCCACCCAGCAAATGAATTAGTCCGAAGGTTGATGTCTCCTTCCCCACCTTGCACCTCTGTCACACCCAGTTGCTGCTAAACTGCAGGGCTGTACATGGTTCCCTCCAATAAGCAGATGCTCCAGGGGTTTGTGCCTGCCTGAGTCACAGGGAGATCTATGTCTCCTCACCCAGGCCTCTGCATTCTGCCATCAGCCAGCAGGGGGCGCTAAAGCCTGACAATCTTGGGTGCTTAATGGAAGCTGAGAGTTTCACTCAGGTCCAGCCTTGCCCCAGAGTGATATTTCTGCCACTTACATTCTTGCAGAATTTGCATTTCTGTTCCAGTTATATTCTCCTTTGCTTGAATTCACAGGAACTGTGACTCGGCCCCACCCTGTGTTGCTGCTGCTGTGTCAATTCTCACAGAGCTGGCATCTTGGTCTCTGCTGCACTCTGTGTTGGGGCAGGCATGTTAGAGCTCACAAATTGCTCTGAGTTCCTGCCCCTCCATGAGCTGATGCATCTTCAATGCCTGCATTTGTCCCAGCTATGCTTCCCTGAGGCTGGTTGCATGTTGGGCTCAGAAAAGCAGCAATTCTGACTCAGCTTTCCCTGGGAATATGCCACCTCTGAACATGTGCAGATACTATTCTCTGTACCACCACATCCTGCCCAGGCTGGTACCACCTCTGGAATGTCCTTTGCTCACAGTGCCTGTGTTTCCATCCCAAATCTGTTCCACCAGTGGCTAGCCCTGGAGTAGAGGCCTGGCTCCCTCTGGGTGCTAAGGGAGGGGGGAAATGTCTCTCTAAAATGTCCCTAGGTGTGTGAGCTCTATTGTTACCCCTGCTTCTGCTGATGCACTATGCTGTGGGACACCGCTTCTCCCTCTCCCTTATGGCTCCTTTGCTCCACAGTTCCGCTCTACACCCATGCCACAGAACCAGCACAGACCTGCAACAGCCCAAGCCCTGTCCACACCTCTCAATAAAATCCCAAATACTTGGACTCCCTGGCGTACATGCTTCCAGACCTAGGGGTGAGAGTGGAGGGGAGTGCTGGGAGTTCAGAATTGTGGGTAGAGTCTATGTGCATTTTTATGCCTGGTGGGAGAGTGCCATGGCACAAGTGGGTCCTCTCTGGGGAAGGAGTTCTGGTTTTAGAGGGTCTTTCTCATGGGATAAAATAGATCTGAACTCTGCTCTCTTGTTTGTAGAAAGTGTACTGTGTGCCATTCTCATGGGGGAGGGGACTCCTGCCCACTTCGCAATGGATTTAGTACCTATTGTTTGTTTCCTTGGGATCACAGGTCACCTCAGCAGGGGTGATGTGTGATCCTCAACATTCTCTCTTGGCTCAGCTCCAAACCACTAGCTTACTTGCTAAGCTTCTGTCCTTTAAGTGTCCTTCTGCACAGGAGCCTCTGGAAAGCTGGCACTAGTCAGTCATCTTGCCTCCTCCCTAAAATATTTCTTCAGTATATATTTAAACCATTTAGTTTTTCTTCCTGTCTTCTGTGACTTTTAGATCCATATGTCTTTCCACTTGGAACCATCACTACTGCTGTTTTGTGAAAGTAAATCAGAGTGAACTTAAAATTCCCCCTCTTGGGGGAGGAACACATGTATAAGAGGGACTTTGTCTGACAATGCAATTAGTGTAACCTGGATCTTTGTACCCTCAATTAATCTGCAACAATAAAAATAAATAAATAAATAAAATCCCCACCACCTCATATGAAGCATCACAGGTTTTGGAACTATGGCCCATAGAGATAACTATTTCAGGAGTTCCTAACCTAAACAGTGCATTAGTAGAATAAGAATGTGTTTTTCAGTGAGATAACATAGGCTTTGAATCTTTACTCTGCCACTTGCTACCTGGGTATCTTTTGACAATAGATTTGACAATTATTTCTGAACCTCAGTTTCTTCATTTATACAATTAAAGAAAACAGCTGTCAAAGTAGGTAATATAAATAAAGAAGACATAATAGAGATTTAGTACATGAAAGCTTTTAATTACAGCATGATGGCAACATTAATGTACATAATTATACTTTGTGTAAATATACTTTGTACATTCAACGTGGAATTTTTGTGGCCTTCATAAGTACATTTATACAAAAGGTAAGCAAATAAACCCTGTACCAGGTTTTTCCGAGGCTAATTCATTTAAAATTTTTATTTTATTCATTGATTTTGATTAATTCTTATTACTTTATAGTGCTTTGGTAGTTTGTAATATGGTATGCATTTTTGTAATAATCATTACACTTAAATAAGGTTAGAAATCACATTGTGGAACATGTGTCTTACTACAATTGCATCTTTTAAGAACCATGATTCAGAACAATACTACTAAGATAATTTTAGTAAATTGTGTATATAAAATTATGTGTTGTGTAATCAAGTGCTAGATGTCAACCACTGGTATTATTTTTGCTAATAAAATTTTCTGTTTATAAAATTTATATATATATATATTCATTGTGTAAAATTTGGTAAGTGGAAAGAGTATAAAGAAGAATATAAATACCATAAATGAATGACAGAATGAAAAAAATTGCAAATTTTGACAAAGTGTTATTATCTTTGGGAAATAATATCTCTTACAGATCAATTTCAAAACAGAAATTATAAAAATGTGTAAAGGTAATGGATGATCAATGCCATGCAAGTAATATTGTAACTGTAGAAATTCAAATCAAAACAGCAATTATATAACTTTTATTAACTCCTTGCCTAGTAAAGACTACAAATATGTAATGCAAACTGTTGATGAGCATGTGAGGAAACCAGAATTCATACACTGGAGAGTACATTAAAAGTTACCAGAGCCTAGAAATTTCCCTTCTAGTATTGCATTCCTAATACGCCATCAGCATAAGCATGGATATATGATGAGATATATTACAATATGATTTTCTTTTTGTGTGTGTATGTGTGTGTGTTTCAGTTTTCCTTTTCTTTCTTTTTTCCATTGCTGAAGATTTATTGAGGGTAAAAAAAAAAAGGTTACACTGATGGCATTTGTTAGGTGAAGTCCCACTTATATTTGTGTTTTGCCCTCAAAGGGTGTGCCTCACACCAGACGCCCACCTTGCTCCCTCCTTCCCTCTCTCTGCTCTTCCTATCTCCACTCACATCCCTCCTTCACTCTCATTACTCTTCCTTTCTCCCATCCACTCCCTTCTCTCTCTCTACTGTCCCCTGCCCTTACCCCCCACCATGTGCTAGGTTATAAATTCTTCTTATATCAAAATGGAGTACATAAGATTCATGCTTCTCCATTCTTGTGATTCTTTATTAAGAATAATGTGTTTCACTTCCATCCAGGTTAATAAAAAGGATATAAAGTCTCCATCTTTTATATGGCTGAGTAGTATTCCATGGTATACATATACCATAGCTTGTTAATCCATTTCTGTGTTCCTGGGCACTTAGGCTGTTTTCACAGTTTGGCGATTATAAATTGAGCTGCAATAAACAGTCTAGTGCAAAAAATGGTAAAAAGATTTTTTTTTTCCTTCTGGGTAGATGCCAAGTAATGGAATTGCAGGATCAAATGGGAGGTCTAATTTGAATTCTTTGAGGGTTCTACTTACTTCCTTGCCAAAAGTTTGTATTAGTTTGCAGTCCCACCAGCAATGTAAAATTGTTTCTTTCCCTCCACATCCATGCCAGCATCTACAGTTTTAAGATTTTGTGATGTAGGTCATTCTCACTGGGGTTAGATGATATCTCAGAGTGGTTTTTATTTGAATTTCTCTAATAATTAAGGATGATGAGCATTTTTTCATATGTTTGCTAGCCATTCATCTGTCTTCTTTACAGATGGTTCTATTCATGTCTCTTACCCATTAATATATGTGATTGCTGGCTTTTTCATGTGGATTAATTGGACTTCTGTATAGATCCTATTTATCAAACTTTTGTCTAATTCAAAACATGCAAATATCCTTTCCCGTTGTGCAGGTCATATATTTCCTTTGGTTGTTGCCTCATTAGCTGTAGAAAAGCTTTTCAGTTTAATTTATTCTCATTTATTTTTGCTGTTGTAATTGCCATGTAAACCTTCATGAAGTCTTTCTCCAGGCCAATATATTCAAGTGTTTTTCCTATGCATTCTTTGAAGTTTTTTATCCTTTCATTCCTTAAATTTAGGTCTTTTATCCATACTGAATCAATTTTTGTGAGTGGAGGATAGTGAGGGTCCAGTTTCAGTCTTTTACATGTGGATCTCCAGTTCTCCCACCACCATTTATTGAATATTATTGACACTGGTCTTGTTTGGTTTATCGAGGATTAGGCGGCTGTAAGATTTTAGTTTCATTTACTATTTTTCTATTTGATTCCGAATGTCTATGTCTCTATTTTTTGTTTCTCTTTTTTGCAGTTTTTGTCTGGAGCCAGGTTTGAACCAACCACCTCTTGCATATGGGGCCAGTGCCTTACTCCTTCGAGCCACAGGTGCCACCCTATGTCTCTATTTTTGTTCCAGTACCAAGCTGTTTTGATCACTATGTCATTGTAGTGCAACCTAAAGTCTGATATGCTGATGCCCCTAGCTTTGTTTTTATTACTAAGAACTGCCTTAGCTATATGGTGTTTTTCCTGGTTCAATACAAAAGGAAGAATTATTTTTTCCAAGTCTTAAAAGTACAATGTTGGTGTTTTAATATGGATGGCAATGAATCTGTAGATTGCTTTGGGATGTGTAGACATTTTAAGAATGTTGATTTTTCCCAGCCATGAGCATGGTATTTTCTTCCATTTGTTAACATCCTGTGCCATTTCTTTAATTAGGGTTTCATAATATTTTTTATAGAGGTCCTTCACCTCTTTTGTTAGGTATATTCCTAGGTATTTCATTTGCTTTGAAGCTATGGTGAAGGGAGTTGTGTCCTTAATTAGCCTCTCATCTTAGTTGTTATTGAAGTATACAAACGTTACTGACTTGTGGACATTGATATTATATCCTGAGACTTTACTGTATTTTTTGATGACTTCCAGGAGTCTTGTGGTTGAGTCTTTGGGGTTTTCTAAGAATAATATTATATCATCAGCAAAGAGAGAGAGTTTGACCTCTACTGGTTTTGTTTGAATGCCCTTTACTTCCTTCTCTTGCATAATTGTATTGACTAGAAATTCTAGCACTATGTTGAATAGTATTGGTGATAGAAGACAACCTCCTCTGGTTCCAGTTCTAAGAGGAAAAGCTTTTAGTTTTACTCCAGTCAGAAAAATATTAGCTGTGGGTTTGTCATAGATGGCTTCAATCTGTTTAAGAAATGTGCATGCCACTAATGCTTATACACTTCAGTGTTCTAATTAGAAAGGGAAGTTGGATTTTGTGGAATGCTTTTTCTGCATCTATTGAGAGGATCATATGCTCTTTGTCCTTTCTTCTGTTGATATGGTGAATAATGTTTATGGACTGGTGGATGTTCAACTGGTCTTGCATTCCTGGGATGAAACCTGCTTGATCATGGTGGATGCATTTTTAATGATAAACTGTAATCTATTGGCTAGGATTTTGTTGAGAATTTTTGTGTCTATATTTATTGGTGAAATTGGCCTGAAGTTCTCCTTTTTAGTTGGATCTTTTCCTGGTTTTGGTATCAGGGTGGTGTATGCTTTATAGAATATGTTGGGGAGGATTTCTTCCTCCTCAATTTTTTGGAATTATTTCTGCAGTATGGTAATAAGCTCTTCCTTGAAAGTTTGATAGAATTCTGGTGTGAAGCCATCCGAACCAGGGCATTTTTTGGTTGGGAGATTTTTTATTGTTTTTTTTTTATTTTAGTGATTGAAATTGGTCTATTCAGGAGCTGTATTTCTTCCTGGCTAAGTCTAAGGAAAATGGTGTGATTCCAAATATTGATCCATTTCCTTCACCTTGTCTAATTTCTGGGCATAGAGTTTCTTGTGGTATTCAGAGATAATCTCTTGTGTCTCTGTGGTATCTTTTGTTCTTCCCCCTTTATCATTCCTGATTGAGGTTATTAGAGATTTTATCTCTCTATTATTAGTTAGTCTGGCCAAACGTCTATTTTATTCATTTAAAAAAAAAAACACTCCTTGATTCATTAATTTTCTGAATGATTCTTTTGTTTTCAATTTCATTAATCTCTGATTTAATTTATGATATTTCTTTTCTTCTGCTGGGTTTAGGCTTAGACTTTTTTTTTCTTTTTCCAT
>CAUYON010056514.1:0-10669 GCA_963573935.1 Arctocebus calabarensis
TAAATTTATTATTATTGACAAAGAACCTCAATATTATTGTCTACTTCTGATTGGCTAATTCTTATTCATATTATAATAACTGAGGTCTTGGTAGATGTTAGATATAACATTCAGTGAAATTCAGAGCAGTATCTAGGACCTGTGAAAAACTTAATGGTGAATTTTGTTTTTCCTTAAGTGGCAGAAGAGAGTCATATAGGTTCCAGATAATAAGATGAAAATAAGGGTGATCATATTGTTACTGAAATTTCAGCACTTGTTTTGGAAGCCACATAAAAAAACGCACAAGAACAAGTGGTTCTTGACAAAGAAAAAAAGAATTTATCACTCTGCTGGCAAAGTAGGAAAAATTACAGCATATCCCTCTCAAAATACTGATTTTCCTACATGTAACCAGAAACACAGAGGTTTTTGTTTTGGTTTGTTTTGTTTGAAACAGTGAATCACTCTAGTACTCTGTGTAGAGTTCAGCGGCATCATAGCTTATATTGACCTTAAACTCTTTGGCTCCAGTGATATATACTCTACCTTCAGCCTCCTCAGTAGCTATGACTATAGGCACCCACAAAAAACCTTGTTTATGCTGTCTATTGTTAGAAGAAATGGAATCTCCCTTTTGCTCAGGCTGGTCTAAAACTCGTGAGCTCAAGCAAACCACTTGCCTTGGCCTCCCAGAGTCCTGGAATCACTGGCATGAGCCTCTAAGTCCAGCATCACAGAGCTATTAAAAGAGTGTCCAGGAGTAGGTGAAATGACTCATGCCTGTAATCTTAAAACTCTGGGAGGCCAAGGAGGATAGATTGCCTGAGCTCACAGGTTCCTGACCATTCTGAGCCAGAGTAAGACCTCATCTCTAAAAAATAACGGGGCGTTGTGCAGATGTCTGTTGTCCCAGCTACTTGGGAGGCTGATACAAGAGTATCACTTCAGCCTAGTTTAGGGTTGCTGTGAGCTACGATGGCAAAGAACTCTAATAGGGGCAACAAAGTGAAACTCTGTCTCCAAAAAGATATGAGAGAGGGTCTATTGTTATTTAACTGCAGTTAAGATCCCATATCAGATGAAGACACAACTGTCATCTCTGCTGCCCATCTGGGAGCCAGCTCAGCAGCTCAGCTCCTCTGCCAACCAGCCAGGTCCTAACCTCCTGGCCCACCTTGCTAGTGCAAAATAACTTGCTAGTGCATTTTCCTGCCCCTCTGGACCACCGCTAAAGGTTTGTCTTAATTTTGGAAAGAGTTAAAGAGAAAGAACACATTTTTGCTATTTTTTCAGGGCCTTTCGTCTTTTGCATATTGTTCACTCTCAATTTTACACTTCCACATCTATGGAAGGGATGGCTACTCTGTTTTAGTATTAGTGTTTCATAGAGTGTTGTAGTGTAATAATAGGTAATATGAACAGAAAGTTTAGTGACGTGGGCTCTTGGTCCTATCCACTAAAGTTTCCCTGAAACATTACTGACATGAGACGGGGTGTGGTGACTCATCCTTGCAGTCCTAGCACTCTGGAAGGCCGAGGTCGGTGAATTCTGTGAGCTCAGGATTTTGACCCTACCTGAGCAAGAGTGGAGACCCTGGATCTACTTAAAATAGAAAAGCTGGTTGTAATCTTGTTCTACTGCCTTTGTAGAAGTTCTAAAGCCAGCAGCTTGCTTTGTCTTATGTATAAACTGTCCACTTATACAAACAGTGGCTTTTAATGGTTTGTGGAGGATTCCTAGGAATTCTCAATGTTAAGTGCTTCTGATAAATGGATTTACATGTTGGGGGTCAGAGAAACAAGTTCTCTGAAGCCCTTATCCCTGGTTCAATTACTGGGCTGGGCTCTAGTAAAGTTTAATAGAGGCAAAGCAGTAACCAAGAGCAAAAGTGAGCAGATACTGAAAATAAACCTGGAGATGCTCTGGCAGTGTGGATAGAAAGTGAAGGTAACCTACATAAGTTTCAGCATAACAAAGAGACGTTTTATTTAAGAAGAAAGAGAAAGTTTAAAGCACTTCCAAAGAGAGCTGGAAGCAGGTCATTCTCATGAGAGAGAAAAGGTGATGGAGACAGAGAGGGAAAGGCAGGCAGGAGTATAAATACTCTCTCCATTTGAAATTGGCTGCAAGTCTTTCATTGGTCTTTCTCTGGCTCCAGGCAGTATTATCCTTTCCTATTGGTCATTGATGGTTTCTTTCTATTGGTTATTGGTTTCCTAGGTGACTTCTTACCCACATTCTTATGGGCCCTCTGGACTTCTTGTTTTAACAAGTCAGGTTTTCTTTCACCCTGCTAAGGCCCCTTTCTATGGCTAGAGTGTTGTGGTGTCATCACAGCTCAATGTAACTTCAAACTCCTGGGAGCCAGCAATCCTCTTGCCTAAACTTCAGGGTACACTTTTTTTTTTTTTTTTTTATTAAATCATAGCTGTGTACATTAGTTCAATCATGGGGTACAGTGTGCGGGCTTCGCTTACAATTTAAATATATATACTTTTTCCTGCTATGGTGATGGGCAAAAGGGTTTGTCCAGGCCAAGTCTCCCAAAGGTAGTTAAATGTTTTATGTGGCTGTGAATGCTGTGATCATTTTTCCTCTAAAAAGATGGAAGACAGATATTTTTCCAGGTGTTTCCAATCCCAAGGCCTAATAGTTTATATTCCTAATAGTCCTTAGGAGTCATTTGAGGCTATGGAAACAAATGCTAAAAGGCCAAGGAGCTGGTGAAATGTCAAGAGAAATAATATACATGTATATGGTTCTTCTGGGCTTCTCAATGTTTTGTGAAAATAGAAATCCATTTTACAGGGTGCTGCTATCAAGAGAGAGAAAGCAGAAAGAGATCTTAATCTCTAATGAAAAATAATGAGTTAGGCTGGGCACATTTGCTCAGGCCTTTAATCCTAGCCTCTGGGAGACCAAGGGAGGTGGATCACTTTCACTCAGGAGTTCCAGACCAGCCTGAGTAAGAGTGAGACCTCATCACTACTAAAAATAGAAAAATTAGGTGGGTGCTGTTGCAGGTGTCTGTAGTCTCAACTACTTTGAAGTTTGAGGCAAGAGGATTGCTTGCACTCAGAAATTTGAAGCTACTGTGAGCTAGGCTGACACCACTGTAATCTAACCTGGACAACAAAGTGAGACTCTGTCTTAAAAAAAAAAAAAAAAGACAAAATGAAATGAAAAAGACAGAATAAAAACTACGAGCTAATAAGTTTATTTTATTTTTTTTTTAAGTCTCAATCTGTGGCACTGGGTCTAGTGCTGCAATGTCACAACTCACAGCAATCTCAAACCATTGGGATCAAGCAATCCTCTTGCTTCAGCCTTCCAAGAAGCTGGTACTACAGGCTTCCACCACAACACCTGGTTAGTTTTTCTGCTTTTCGTAGAAACGTGGTCTGGCTCTTGCACAGACTATTCTAAAACTCCTGAGATCAAGCCTTTCACATGCCTTGGCCTCCCACAGTTCTATAGTTACAGGCATGAGCCACTGAACATCTCCCAGCAACCTCCAACCTTTGGGCTTAAGCAATTATCTTGCCTTGGGCTCCTAAGAGGCTGGGAAAATAGGCGCCCACCACAACACACATGTATTTTCTTGTTTTGGTTGTCATTGTTGTTTAGTTGGCCCTGGCTGTTTTTTGAGACAGAGTCTCACTTTGTTGGCCCCTGGCATCATAGCTCACAACAACCTCAAAATCTTGGGCTTAAGTAATTCTCTTGCTTCAGCCTCCTGAGTAGCTGGGTCTACAGGTATCCACCACAACATCTGGTTATAATTTTTCTATTGTTTCACTATAGAGACCAACCATCTTTACAAGAACCAAGACAGAATGAAATGAATCACCCTCTACGAGATGTTAAGACACCTAACTTCCCTCCCTACTCCACTGCACATTTACCCCTTTTTATACATAGAGTCATTGAGAACTAATCAGAATCACAAGAATGCAAGTGTTGCTTGAAAGAGCTAGAGCTAGTAAATGTTATCCCCAAATATTAGTATTTGTTATAAGGAATACTTTGAATTAAAGGTCTTTGGAAGATCGGTGCCCATAGGTCAGTGATTAGGTCGTTGGCCACATGCACCAGAGCTGGTGGGTTGGAATCCTGCCATGGCCTGCAAAACAACAGTGACAACAATAAAAAAACAAAACAAACAAACAAACAAAACAACAAGCAAATGTGCCCAGCCTAACTCACTATTTTTCATTAGAGATTAAGATCTCTTCCTGCTTTTTCTCTCTTGATAGCAGCACCCTGAAAAATGAATTTCTGCACAAAACATTGAGAAGTCCAACATTGGTAAGCTCCTGTAGTTCCAGCTGCTGAGAGGCTAAAGCATGAGAATTGCTTAAGCCCAAGAATTTGAGGTTGCTGTGACACCACAGCACTCTACCAAGGGCCACATAGTGGGACTCTGTCTCAAAAAAAGAGAACAAAAATGACAATCATGAGGTGGTGAGAAAACATTGGAAGTATCTTTCCCTCTATCTATCTAGTTAAACCCTGACTGGTTGGATCAAAGTATCTATGGTGGGCAACTGAATTCCTTTGTTCCCCCTGAATGCCAGCAGACCCGGCCTAAATCATTTCTTCATTTCTTTTTTCATTTTTGTATTCAAATTAATATGAGGGTACAATCTTTAGGTTACATTGTTCTCCCATCTAGGGTAAAGTTCTTTTTGTAAAAGAGCCCCTCATCCAGGGGGTGTGCTATACACGCTCACAATGGGCTCGTTAGGTGAAATCCGAACCTCTTGCCTTCTCTCATTCTGCCATACTTCCTACTCCATCCTTCCTCTCCCCTTGCACATCCTTCTACCCCTGAAAGGGAGTATATTAGTGTTTTGTTTTTCCTATGAATATATAATTATTTATATATTGATTTCCTATTGGTATGGAGTACATTGGATATTCATTTTTCCATTCTTGTAATACTTTCTAAGAAGAATGTATTTAAGTTCCATCCAGGCAAATGTAAAATATGTAAAGCCTCCATCTTTTTAATAGCTGAATAATATTCCATGGTATAAATACACCATGGTAGATGGACATTTAGTTTGTTTCCACAACTCGGTAATTATGAATTGAGCTGTAACCAACATTTGAGTGCAAAAGTCTTTGTGGTAAAATTATTTTTGTTCTTTTGTGTAGATATTTAGTAATGGGATTGCAGGGTCCAATGATAGCTTTACTTTTAGATCTTTGAGGATTCTCCATACTTCTCTCCAAATAGGCTGCATTAGTTTGCAATTACATCAGCAGAGTAGAAGTGTTCCCTTCTGTCCACATCCATACGAGCATCTGGTGTTTTGGAACTTTGTGATGGAGACTAATCTTGCTGGGGTTGGGTGAAATCTTAGAGTTATTTTGATTTGCATTTCTCTGATTATTAAAGATGATGAGCATTTTTTCATGTGTTTGTTGCTGGCCCAAATCATTTAAAATAGAATACCTGTCACAGCTTAATTTACAAGTCAGCTTTTTCAAAATTTTATTTGTTGAATCATAGCTGAGTAAATTAATGCAATAAAAGGGGTACAATGTGCTGGTTTCATGTACAATCGGAAACATTTTCATCAAACTGTTTAACATAGCCTGTTTCCCCCCATCTATTCATACTCCCTAGCAATCACTTGCTGTGCCTACACTTTGAATTCCCCCCCTCCCTTCTGAAAGACACATCTAAAGATATCTGACCATCACTCATATAGAGGTTTCTGAGACATTGGTTAGCCACTTTTGTGGTTCTCTCCACGAACTTGGCATTTGGAAATAAACATTTCTGTTAATAATCTGCCTTAATTGTTAGTTGATCTTTCAGTGAGCTTCTGGGGAAACCAGGGCAAGTTTCTCTTTGCCTTTACATGGTACTTGTTTGTTCCATCTTCTGGTTCACACATATTTCACCTCCCCTCTCCTTCACTCACTGTTAGAAGATGCATATATGCTGTGCCTGGTGTAACCTACTTCCAGATTCAACCTCTGTCTGTAGTGAGTCAGTCTGTGTTCCCAGGCTCGTGTTCTCAAACTTGGCTCAGAATAAGTTTACCCGTGATTTCTCTAAGTTCTAGAGAGCTGTTATTTCACCTTTTGCTGGACAGTCTTAAATATCAACTCCTTGGAGTTTTACTGATATGTGAACTTGTTAATATTACCGAAAAGATATTTTTCAACAAGGCTCAGGGAAACTTTATTTCTGTTGCATATTCCAGAAGTAGACTCTCCAGATTACAGAAAGTGCAGGGAATGTTTAGGTCTGTAAATTGAAAATGCACTTTTTCTATATTGGTCATAAGACTGGAGGCATTGTATTCAGTCACATCATATTGGTACTAGAGTATAATTTGTGGTTGGAAGTGAAATTCCCAAATGCAGACTGGGCACAGTGTCTCATGCCTATAATCCCACCACTCTGAAGAGCTGATGGAGGGTTGCTTGAGCTCAGGAGTTTAAGACCATCCTGAGCAAGAGTGAGACCTAGTCTCTCCTAAAAATAGAAAAAGTAGCTGAGTGTGTTGTTGTAATCCTTTAGTCCCAGTTACTGGGGAGGCTGAGTCAAGAGAATCTCTCTCTTTTCTTTAATTTAATTGTCTTTATTTGTTACTTGTTTGTTACTAAATCATAGCTGTGTACAATAGTGCAATCAAGGGGTACACTGTGCTGGTTTCAGATACAATCTTAACTATTTTCATCAAACTGATTAACATAGCCTTCCTGGAATTTTCGCAGTTATTATATGAAGACATTTGTATTCTGCATTTAGTAAGATTCGCCTGTACCGTTCTAAGATGCACCGTAGGTGTGGCCCCACCAATTACCCTCCCTCCGCCCCACACTCCCCCCTCCCCTCCTTGAGAATCTCTTGACCACAATAATATGATATTGATGTGAGCTGTAATGACACCATGACACTCTTACCTGGATAAGAGTGAGATTCTGTCTCAACAAAAACAAGAAAGTTCCCAAATGCATGAGACAGCCATTTATTAAACTTAAGGTGATTACCTGTGGATCCTTGAGAGTTTTTATCTCATTGTCAACAGTTCTTTGGGGCCTGGGAAGTCCAAAGGTTTTTGAAAGCTTTTCATAATTCTGATTTGAAAATCCTATTAATTGATTGATAGTTTGTGAATTTCAGAAAAATAAATAAGAACAAAGGAATTTCTGAGTACAATATAATAAAATATTTAAAAATATTCATACAAGCAATATGTGTATTCCTTTCCTAGAGAGATAGCTTGAGATTTCCCATCTCATAAGCATAAAATAAAGCAATTAAAAAAATCACTCTCATCTCTCCATCTAGGAGAAGCCTCAACTTACTCTAATAATACAAAATGATAACCAGAAGACAATTGTAGCTCATTTGGAGATGTCTAAAAAGGGCCTCGATGCTGTGGTTCCTATTCATGTACTACTGTCAGTGGAATATAAGCCATATTCTATAAAGTGAGTGTATACACATACACATATGTATATATGCATATATATATACTGGATGGAGTGCTGTGGAATCACAACTCACAGCAACCTCCAATTCCTGGGCTCAAGTGAGTCTCCTGCCTCCGCCTCCCAAGTAGCTGAGACTACAGGCTCCCGCGACAATGCTCGGCCATTTTTTGGTTGCAGCTATCATTGTTGTTTGGCGGACCTGGGCTGGATTCAAACCTACCAGCTCAGGTGTACGTGGCTAGCACGTTAGACAGTTGAGCCACAGGTGCCGAGCCTTTTTTTTTTTTTTTTTTTGAGATAGAGTCTTCATCTCTGCCCAGACTAGAGTGAAGTAGCTTCATTCCAGCTCACAACAACCTCAAATACCTGGGCTTAAGCAATCCTCCTGCTTCAGTCTCCCAAATAGCAGGGACTTTAGGCAGGCATTAATTTGCCATGTTAATTTTTCTATTTTTTAGTAGAAATTGGGTCTTGGTCTTCCTGAAGCTGGTCTTCAGCTCCTTAGTTCAAGGGATTACCCTCTTTGGCCTCCAAGTGTGTTGGACTTGCAGGCATGATCCACTACACCTGGCTTCCAGATATATTTGAAAACAACAAAGAAAACAGTTTATAAATTTTGAATCCTGGAAAGCGTCTTGGCAAATACTCATCGCATCAGCCTTTGTGTTTAAACATGATTATTTTTGTTTTAACTTGAAAAATATTCAACCATCTTAAAATAATTAATAACCACATTTCCTTTTTATGTAACTAACTTTGGAAGTTAAACTTTTAAAATATATGAAGAATTGTATTGCTATCATTGCTTTTATTACCAAGCTTGACAGACATAGCTCTCATAACAGTTTTGACATTACAATTTGGAGAATCACAAGATGGAAGGAACGCAATTAAAAAAAAAAAACTTGTAGAAATTTACTTACTGTCTTTTGTAGGATTGAGGTTCAAAATTTGTGTTATTGTCTTAGTGAGGGCTTCTATAGGTTGGGTAGTTTATACACAGCAGAAACTCATTTCTCACAGTTTTGGAGGTTGAAGCCCAAGATTAGGTGGGGGCGAGGTTGTTTCTGTTGATGAGTCTTCTGGAGTGCATTCTCCTGACTGATGGCATTCTCACATGGCAGAAAGAGCAGAAGAGATCTTTCTCCATGGGAGGTCCCTTTTATAAGGGTGTGTATCTTATTCTTGAGGGCACCACCTTCGTGACCCAAGACAGGCCCTCCTTCCTTGCACTATCACATTGAGGTTAGGATTACAACATGAATTTTGGGGGGACACAAACATTCAGTCCTTTGTTATTACATAATTGCCATTTGGGGAATGCCAAATATAGTTTAGGTATAGGCCAGGCCAGGTGGCTTACACCTGCAATCCTAGCACTCTGGAAGCCCAAGGCAGGTGGATTCCTGAGCTCAGGAGTTCAAGATTAGCCTGAGCAAAAATATCCACACTCCATCTGTGCTGAAAATAGAAAAATTAGTCAGGCACCTATAGGCCCACATACCCAGGAGGCTTAGGCAAGAGGATCACTTGCACCCAAGAGTTTGAGGTTGCTGTGAGCTATGATGCCAGGGCACTCTACCAGAGCACCAGAATGAGACATTGCCTCAAACAAATAAATGAATATAGTTTAGGTAGGAAAGATACTTAATAGTCCTATAATTCTGAATTTAGGTCCTGAATTTGGGAAAGGCAAAATAAAGAATAGTTATCTGGCTTGGTGCCCATAGCACAGTGTGTACAGCATCAGTCACGTACACTGAGGTTGTTGGATTCCAACCCAGCCGAGGACAGCTGAACAACAAGGACAACAGCAACAAAAAATAGCCATGCATTTTGGTGGGCACCTGTAGGCCAAGCTACTTGGGAGACTGAAGCAAGAGAATATCTTAAGCCCAAGATTTTGAGGTTCCTGTCACCTGGATGTCACAACACTCTACCAAGAGAGACACAGTGAGACTCTGTCTCAAAAAATAAAAAAAAAAAGGAGAAGGTGAAGAAGAAGAATAGTTGTCAGATGACTCATAAAAACAAGAAATATTTATAATCAATGCTGTCAAAGCAAAATAGATAATACTGTGGTATTAAACCTGTAATTCACATAGACACACACACACATTGTAATTACCAGGCCACGCTAAAAGAAAGGTAAAAAGCAATAGCAATTACTCATAGTATTCAGGAGAGGGGGATGTTTGCTCATTTCTATGGCTTAGATAATGTTTGTGTTTTGTCTGTGTTTAGACATGATAAAGTAGTGGTTTTGCTCTTTCTCTCATATTCTTTACTGTTACTGAGAGACATGGCCAGAGGTTGGTACTCTATGAGTTTGTTTGCCAGGTCAGCTCCCATATGTCTGGGGTTACTTTTTGCTTTCTCATTCTTATTACTGTGCAGTGGAAGGGGAATATAGTGATGCTGTTTAAATATACATCTTATATGTATTTAAACTCTAATATGTCAGGCCTTACAAGGAGCCCCTTTCATGACATCTAATGAACATAGCACAGTTTTAGAATAGAATAGAATTTTGAAACCAAGTGGAAAGCAACTCTGAAATCTGGACATAAAGAAAATTCTACTGCCCAGCCTGTTAGGTCACACTTATTATCCCAGCACTGTGGGAGGGATAGGAGGAGGATCACTTGAGGTCAAGAGTCCAAGACCAACCTGAGCAACACAGCAAGACTCAAATCTCTGCAAAAAGTAAAAAAAAAAAAAAAAAAAAAAAAAATCAAGCATGCGGAGAACATTGGCTCACACCTGTAATCTGGAAGGCCGAGGTGGGTGTATTTCCTAAGGTCAGGAGTTTTGAGACCAGCCTCATAAAGATCGAGACCTTGTCTCAGAAAATAGATAGGCATTGTGGTGGGCTCTTGAGCTCAGGAGTTGAAGTCTGGCTTGAGTTATGATGATGCCACTATACACTAGCCTCAGTGAGAAAGTGATAACTTGTCTAATAAAAAAAAAAAAAATCCTGCAAATTTTTTTTTAACCTCTCTGGGTCTTATTGGCTCCAATAAAACTTGTGATATACTAATCACCATCTAAAGCAACACTTTTACATTGAGATTTTTGCTAAACACCCGTCACTATGCCCCATACATATTCTGTCTACCACTATCAAGATCTACACTTTCTGACTTTGTGCCACTAACCAATATACATGTCCTTTGTAACACTTTATTTTATGATATCTGTGTCCCAGATACATTACGTTAGAAC